>PHNY01210268.1:6349-17803 GCA_003724115.2 Anethum foeniculum | reverse complement strand
GTAAAATATGAAAAACTAGCAAATTAGTTTGTAAAACTAATTTTACTAGATTATAGGATGACACATATATTAACAAACACATAAATATTTATAAAAAAGAAAAAAAATAATCGAGTTCGAGTTTATCGAGTCGATCTCGAGTCGAGCTCAAAAAACTCGGCTCGACTCGAGTTATTTATCGAGCCCAAAAATGTGTTCGAACTCGAGCTCGATAACGAGTTCGAGTCGAGTCGAGCCCAATTTATCGAGTCGAGTTCGAGCCGGCTCGGTTCGAATTACACCCCTAACCACGCAAGTCACTTTCCACCCTGTTGGAGTCACTTTCTACCAAATTTTGGGTCAGTTAACATGTTAGCATGATTTACATCCAATTTGGCCTCATTTTAGCACTCTTTGATACCACCTTTATCCGAGTTATTTTTTGGCCCCGTTTCAGCCCAATTAACCACGTAACTCATTTTCCACCATGTTGGAGTCATTTTCTACCATAATTTGGCTCAGTTGGCAAGTTAACATGATTTACATTCAATTTGACCTCATTTTAGCACTCTCTAATATCAGTTTTATCCGAGTTAGTTTTTGGCCCAATTGACCACGCAAGTCACTTTCCACCATATTGGAGTCACTTTCTACCATATTTTCGCTTAATTAACATGTTAACATGATTTACATCCAATTTAGCCTCAGTTTAGTACTCTTTGATACAACTTTTATCCAATTAGTTTTTGGCCCCGTTTTGGCCCAATTAACCATGTAAGTCACTTTCCAACATGTTGCGGTTACTTTCTAGCATATTTTGTAACATGTTAACATGATTTACATCCAATTTGGCCTCATTTTAGCACTCTTTCATACCACTTTTATCCGAGTCAGTTTTTGGCCCAGTTTTGGCCCAATTGACCACGCAAGTCATTTTCCACCATATTGGATTCACTTTCTACCATATTTTGGCTCAATTATCATGTTAACATGATTTACATCCAATTTGGCCTCATTTTAGCACTCTCTAATACCACTTTTATCCGAGTTAGTTTTTGGCCCAGTTTTAGCCCAATTGATCACGCAAGTCACTTTCCACCATGTTGGAGTCACTTTCTACCATATTTTGGCTTAATTAACATGTTAACATGATTTACATCCAATATGGCCACATTTTAGCACTCTCTGATACCACTTTTATCGGAGTTATTTTTTGGCCCCGTTTTGGCCCAATTAACCACGTAAGTCACTTTCTACCATATTTTGGCTCAATTATCATGTTAACATGATTTACATCCAATTTGACCTCATTTTAGTACTCTCCGATACCACTTTTATCTGAGTTAATTTTTGGGCCAATTGACCACGCCGGTCACTTTCCACCATGTTGGAGTTACTTTCTACCATATTTTGGCTCAATTAACATGTTAACATGATTTACATCCATTTTGGCGTCCTTTTAGCACTCTCTGATACCACTTTTATCCGTGTTAATTTTTGGCCCGTTTTTTGCCTAATTAACCACGTAAGTCACTTTGTACCATATTTTGGCTCAATTAACATATTAGCATGATTTACATCCAATTTGGGCTCATTTTAGCACTCTCTGATACCACTTTTATCTGAGTCGGTTTTGGCCCAGTTTTGGCCAAATTAACCACGTAAGTCACTTTCCACCATATTGGAGTCACTTTCTACCATATTTTGGCTCAATTAACATGTTAACATGATTTACATCCAATATGGAGCATTCTTTGATACCACTTTTATCCAAGTTTATTGCACGAGTAAGCTATTGTTAAAAAGAAGTTTTATTCGAATAGTCATTATATACTATATAAAATATTGCTGGAGGTTATGGCTCACACTTGTTTCTTTTAAATTATCGCAACACAACAGCCACTCAAGATGCCAATCCTCAAGCAGACTGCCAGGAAGCGCATAGGAAACGCGCAGCGTTTTTGTAGACTCTTTGGAGCTTTACCCCAGGTAGGACGGATGAGTTGGTTTAGTTTTCAGCTGTTCTTAGTTCGGCTCATCTATAAGTATGACTTGTGTATGGTAGTAAATTCGGCTCGGTTTAAAAAAAATTAAGCTCAACTCGGTTCGGACAGAACTCGGTCCGGCTCTGTTCGTTTGCGGCTCTAATTTTAAATCAAGTGAAAAGCAATGGTTGATTGAATGTAAAAGTAGAAATGAAATGAACAAATAAATAAGTAGAAATGTCAAAACGTATTAGGTCTGACTAATACTGTTTAAAAACACGTACAAAGGAGGTGGGTTGATTAATAATTAGCGAATTTAGGAAAGATGATGAATGTTATAGTAGTGGTTGAGGTGATGAATGGAAATTTGTAACATGGCGCATCATATGGATCCACAAACCAAACATTTGACACTTGGAGTTTGCCAGGTCCCTCCATTCTTACTGGTGCTTTGTTTTCATTGGATGCCGTCCCATATGCTCCAACAATTATTTCATCTTCTGTATTATCCATTTCTTTAATCATTTGGTTTGGGCATTATATGCCTCGTGCGTGCATGCACCTTTGCAATACAGCACTACACCCTCCATTTCCATGCAATTCACAACCTTGTATTCGAATCACATAAAAATTGTTATTTTGAGATCAAATTACTTGCAGATAATCTTGATCGTGTAACATAGATAAACCTATTTATAATGGATGTAAGTAATTGAAATATGGGCTTTTCTACCATGTGCCCGTGTGCACACAATAAACGCCAAAATTTATAAAATTGGACTATTTTGATTGGTGGAGTTTTTGTGAATGCAGGGGTCTACCACTACTTTAAAAAGGAACCAATCAAAATAGTCCAATTTTGTAAATTTTCGCGCTTATTATGTGTCGATAGGCACATGGTAGAAAATCCGTTCGAAATATTTGTTGTTGATACTCCGTACTACTTAACAAGGTTGAATTGATGTAACACACAAAAGTATAGGTAGACGCGCAAATCAAAGCGGCCGGGCAGAGAGATACATCAACGACTAAGTTGTAACTACAACACATGCCAAGACAAAGTAGACAACTGTAAATGAATTTGTATTCATATTCCCCCTCCTATTTCTTTCAAATTTCACGTTTCGTAACGTGTTTGATCTACTAGACTGCCTTTATTATTTGAAACTTGTTTATACTACTTATAACAAGTTCTCGAAAATTGTTCATTTTATTGATCTATGATAAAATTAGATAGATCGATTTAGACTGCAATTCGGTAGATCTACGTAAACAATAATGATATATCTTGGTTGTTTTTATCAATATTGGAGTAGTTAATAAACCACTAAAGGGGATTAGTGGATAACTAAAGAGCGACTATGATCTAGTAGCATTTATCATTACTTCATGTTAGGGGAGAAAGAAGTGTCAGAGGGGAGTTGTAATTTTTAACTTTTATTAGCTGTTAGCGTTTGAATTAGCTGTTTTTTATTAGTTATTGGGTAACTGTTTCGACTTGTAACTGTTTGACAAGTAGCTTTTTTAATTAATTTTTTGTATACATGATTTGAAAAAATTCTTTCAAGTAACTTTTTAAGACGCTATTCCAAAAAGTTAACTACCAAACACTAATATTAGATCTCTAGTTTGAATAAAAAGCTATTTTTTTGTCAAAAAGTAAACTTCCAAACAAGGCCTTTAACTTAACTGTTTGTGTAATGAATTAAGAAATATTTTAAAATCAGAAAAATAATTTAAAAATAGAAGTTGACGAGAGTTTCTCAACTAACTTTATTTTTAAAATTTTATTTAATAAAATTTAATATTATTATCCTTTTGTATTATTTATATAAATTACTTTAATTTTTATATTTTTAATAATTCATAAATTATTATAATAATAAAATAGTCTGAACAGAAAAATATGATTTTAACTTTTAACTTTAAATAAATTAAATCATTAGCAAATTTGTTAAATTTAACCAAACACCTCTTAGTTGAATGACGTGGGATCATTTTTTTTATGCATTTTATCATCTATGACCTTTGTTCGTTTCAAACTCATATATTATGTGGGGTTGATTTATTTATTTTTGCAATAAATACATGTAAAATATTTTGGTGCAAAATTATATTAATAATTTAAAAATATATAGAGAATTAATTACATTAATATTTAAATTGATTAAAATTTATATTTTAAAAAAATTTTAAATTAATCATATTCATTGCGGCATTAAATATATACATGATATCAAGAATCATGTCTCAACCCCATATCACCTTAACCCATTTCTTATTCCAAATTTTGCCACTCCATGAACCAAACGACTAAATTTTGTAATACAAGCGCATATTAAAATTTAATTTGATTTAAGTTGGGGGAATGACTTGTTTGAAGTTAGCTAACTTTTTTTATATGATTAATATTCTAATATTTGATTGGAATTCTAAATAAAAAATTTTGAAAATTACTTTATTTGAATAAAATACACATAGAATTTATATTACATCTATCAGATTTAAAATCTGAAATGAAACAAGAATTCAAATCAAACTATACCCCAAATGTTATTGGAATATGAAATTTTAAAAATTATTCTATAAACAGGGGGAAGTAATGGTGATATTACAACTAATTAGTTGGCCAACCAACGAAAGCCAAATATAATGGAATTCACGATACATGACTTTTGACTCAATCACCCTCCTCCCTCCCCCCTACAAACACAAGACACAACTTTTTTTTAACTTTTAGCCTTCTTCTTCATCCTTCTCCTCCTCCCATTTGTCCCTCCTACTTTTCCAACCTCCAGCTCTTTACAGCCTAACCATACCCAACATAACAAGCACAAGAACAAAAGAAGAAGAAATATTCAACTTAACTTGTTAAGTACAGAGACAGAGAGAAGTACAGAGCTATACATTTGTCATATATATACATGCAATGGGGTCATCACACCCATTGAAAGATTATCATTCTTCTTTTCTTATGAGAAACAAGTTAATATCATGGACTTTATTTACTCTTCTTTCTATTGCATTCATTCGTTTTTACTTTTACCCTTTTTTTCCTCTTCTTTTTTCTTCAACTCAAGATCAATTTCTCCCCACTAACTCCATTCTCATTACTACCACCCCTCCTCCTTCTTACACATATCCTCCTCCACATTCACAAGGTAAAAATATTGTAACTTTACTTGTTTAAGTATTTTTTCCTGACATGCTAATATGCTATTCTTATTTTTATACATATTTGTGGTGCATAAAATTTAAAGATTTTGAATGGATATTTTGTTTTTGCAGAAGAAGAAAAACCCCATGTGGAATCAACAACATGTGACTATACAAATGGTGAATGGGTCCATGACAAACAAGGTCCTATGTATAATGGTACAAGTTGTGGGACAGTAAAAAAGGGACGAAATTGTTTGGGTCATGGAAGGCCTGATACAGGCTATTTATATTGGAAATGGAGGCCTAAAGAATGTCAAGTTCCCAGGTTTGAGCCCAACATTTTTCTTGATATGCTCAAGAACAAACATGTAGCTTTTGTAGGTGACTCTATGGCTAGAAATCAATTAGAGTCACTTCTTTGTATGTTATCTACATTTTCTGCTCCTAATCTTGTTTATAAAAGTGGTGAAGATGACAAATTTAGGAGATGGAACTTTCCTTCACATAATGTGAATGTTTCAATTTATTGGTCACCTTTTCTTGTTAAAGGTATCGAGAAATCGAGTAATGGTGGTCCAGAATATAATAGGTTGTTCTTAGATTCTGTGGATGAGAGATGGGCTTCTGATCTTGGGACTATAGATATGCTTGTTTTATCAATTGGGCATTGGTTTTTACATCCAGCTGTGTATTTTGATGGTAAAAAAGTACTAGGTTGTCATGTTTGTACTGGTATGAATTATACTGAAATTGGTTTTTATGGAGTTTATGGCAAGGCAATGGATACTACACTGAAGGCCATAATGAAGAGGAGAGGTAGTAGAGTTGGTTCTGATAAAAATGGTTCAATTGATGTTATTGTTACTACATTTACACCAGCACATTTCGAAGGGGAGTGGGATAAGCTTGGGGCTTGTTCGAAGATTAAGCCTTATAAGGAAGGGGAAATTGAGCTTATAAACATGGATGCAGAGATGAGAAAATCCGAGTTGGACGTTGTGAAAGTGGCCAAGAAGAAATCTAAAAGATTTAAGAACTTGAGGTTAGAGGCTGTGGATGTAACCAAATTGGCACTGATGAGACCGGATGGTCATCCGGGGCCTTATATGAATCCCTATCCGTTTGCCAATGGCGTAGGAGAGCGCGTGCAGAATGACTGTGTACATTGGTGCTTACCAGGGCCAATTGATACTTGGAATGAGATTTTGCTAGATGTGATGAGGAGATGGAATGGTAAAATGTAAAAGAGTAGACTGAAAGTTTGGATCTTTGGCCTAAGCATGTGGGATACATCTGGCTTCATGAGGCCTCTTGGACAGATAAATTTGGTATGTATATGCTGAATTATTAACACGGGACACTAAAAAGAACAACACAGGTTTGTTTGTTTTGATTCTCCCATGACACCTGTTTTTGAGGGATATTCAGAAGATCAAGAAGATGTTCCTAAAGCAGTGCCCGGAGATGCTGCAATATATAATGATACTAAAGGCAACAACAATGTCAAAAAGAGCTCCTTTTTTTTTTTTTTTGTACAAGTAGAACTAATCAATATTGATATTCAACAAAAGGGGCAATGTACACTTCTATCTATTAGGATATCTTGATGAAAATTAAGCTAGGTTTAATTTCATCACAAACTGCCCTGTACTTTTGCTCCATTCATTCATTTTAATACAGAATACTGAAATTTTTTTACTATTATGTTTCTTTCTCTCTTTTTATTAGACTGCACAACTTAAAATTAATTGGATGTTAGATACTTGCTCTCAAACTTTTATAAAAATTAATTTTTCAAAAGATATCATCAAATTTCCGGTGATAAACATCTATTACATTTTTGCATTATGCAATTAATCTCGTATTAGAAAGAACTTTGATTTGATTCTCGTATTCCTTGGTTCTAAGAAAATATTATAAATTTATCTTCATGTATCAGAAAATTACTTAATATTTTGTCTATGTTGCTTTCCGACGAGGTGCTAGTGCAAAGTTCAAAACAGACATGACATTTGTGGTTTCAGAGAATGAATCAAACTTTATTGCTCATTAACTAATTTTGGGTGTCCTGAATTTATTACTGGGACTCCTATCTAATGCAGTACATACGAGAGACAGGTGTTTTCAAAAGATTAAAAGTTGTTGAACAACTCTTTGAACTAGTATATCATTGTACTTGTACGCCAAAAATCAATTTGAATACTAATTTTATAGGACCGGCACATGGAAATATGATGTTGCTCCATGTGCGAAAAACAACATATATACGCACAATTTTTTGTTTTAGGATCATGGCCAGTCGACTAAGATTCTTTAGCCTACTGTAGGTTAGGTGAATGTGTGATGTCTTTGCACAAACAAGAGCTAATTTGAATGCAGATGCAAAATTGATTATACTTGTCAGTATAATGTTAAATCAATATCCTTTGTTTGCTGTTAATTAGAACTGGCATTTTCATATTACCTGTCTGTGTTTAATAAAATAATAGTAACTTTAAATTTCATTGAAGTAGGCTAACTTACATTTTATTTACAGTAAATGGTGATTTAAACCTAATCCATCCATAATTTATTGCCACAAGACAGATTAAACATTGGACACCGTACATTTTCTTCATAAACATTTGATAAACTTAAAAAATACAGTAGTGACCAGGACAGACAAATGTGGCTCACTGCAAATCATAGAAGTACCTGGTCATGAACTCTTGTCATCTCTTCAACTTCGTATCTTCTGCTAGGACTCAATAAATGACATAACGTTGCGTTGACTTGAAAAATACACTACATACATACCAGTGAAAAATAAGATAATCTCTGAAATACGTGATACAAACAGAAACTGAAATTTGTCCAAGCCATATATTTAATCTCTCTACTTTCCACTTTCAATGGCAAGAACACTATCTCTATCATTCAACCAACTACACAATATCAACCAAGCCAACCATTTCAAATCTCTCAAAATATCATTTTTAAGCCAAAAACAAACCAACCCTTTTGTTAATTTCCCCAAATCTAGCCATTACAATCTCATTCTCACTTGTTCAACTTCTCAACACTCTTCTTCTTGTTCAACTTCATCATCACCAACCCTTTTGAGCCCACTTCAAACAGGCACCTTTCTTTCAAATCAAGATCTTGAAAAGCTTCAATCTTTACAAGATTTCAGCTATTTTCAACAACTTGAATCTGGGTCCATGTGGGTCAGGGTGATGAGAGATGATGAATTAGATATGATTGTTGGGTTATTAGCAGAATCTTTTGTTGAATCAATGGTGATGCCAAAAGGGTACGTCAACCTTTTGGGGATTTTAGTGAAACAATATTTAGTTGAGAGGAGGAGTTTGATGCCTCATACAGCTAGATTGATTGGGTTTTATAAAGGGAAAGATGATGATGGTGATGGAGAGTTGGCAGGGACTGTTGAAATTAGTTTTAATAAGAAGGGTGCTAATGCTTCTCCTCCATCTCCTACTCCTCCTAAGGATTCACCATATATATGCAATATGACTGTTAAGAAATCTCTTAGGAGGTATATTTCTGTTCTTATTTCTTGCAGTTGCGCGATTCTAGTTTCAAATTTCCGACCTTTATTAGTATTAGTTGTGTACTTGTGTTTTGAATTTTTTATCATAGAGCAGTACCTCGAAAATGTAATTTTGTTGGTGTCCTAATTTTATGCATTAAACTTGGATAGTTTAACAATTATAATGTGTGAATGAAGGCGTGTGCTGTCATATTGAGCTTGTTAGGTTTCTTTACAGTTGAATTATATTTCCTTTATCGGGTTTGTGATTTTGAACATCATGTTTCACTTTGTACTAATATGAAGCTGTTTGGCAATTTAAGCCTAAGGGAAGGGTAAGCCATTACATAGAAATTTAGACCTAGCTGTGCTCTTCCAGTCTTTTGTATGCTATGTAGGCCAGATGTTTACTTTGAATCTCATTTTATCTAGCTACTTCCTAGTCGATCAAATCCACAGGGTCAATACACATGTAACATGACACAAAAATTTACACTGATATATGCAACTTATTGATGTTCTTTAAAAACTTTAGCACTGTCTACACATCTCCTACCCTCCCCCCACCTCCAGGCTTCATATCAGCAAAACTGCTCTCTTTTCCACCCGCAACCAGTAAATGCTCGTTTGTTTCCTTTGCTATAGTCAGCAGTCATATGTAGGAATGCAGCTTCATCAGATCCCAAATCTTGTTAATGATTTATAAATTTTTACTAGCTCATGAACCCTACAAGCATATTATTTCGGGTCATAATAATTGTTTCTACATTATCAAATACTTCCAGGCATAATATTATCATATCGACAAGATCAACTCTTTTTGTTTTTCCAGGAGGGGCATTGGATGGCATCTGCTCAAGGCCAGTGAGGAACTAATATGTCAAATGAGTTTCTCAAGGGATATATACCTGCACTGCAGAATGATTGATGTTGCTCCATTTAACATGTATACAAGAGCAGGTTATAGTGTTCGTGAGACCGATAACATCTTAATCTTGTTGACATTACAGAGGCGCAAGCATCTAATGTGCAAGCAAATAACTGTCTCAACCAGTTATTCAGAAATGGATGCACCAGAAACTAATGAGGATTACGGTTCATGAACAGCTATGAAGATACTAATCAAACTTTTTTCGAGGTACCCTTATCTCAGCCATGAAGATACTTGTATAGTTGTATTACCCTTATTTCAGGAATGTTTACTTAGTTGCTCAGTGGCTTAATTTCTCTCTCTTAGTCAAATTATATTAAAGTTTTACGTGGTAGATAAATCTGGTTACTTTGTTTATCCTTAACTAGTATGATATTACACTTTGTTTCTAATGACTGTAGTATTAGTTGAATTGTTCGATCAGCTCCAGCCACATTTGGGCTTCGTGAAAAATAATGTAGCACTGATTGGTATGATCTGTTTGCATACACAAAGAAAACTCTTTATGTCTTCGGAATTATCACAACTCTATGCATTAATATATGAAGCAGATGTATATATGTACAATAAGAGTACTGTTGCGGGTTAACTACCGTATCAATGTCAACTATGACAACAAGTAGATCACCAGGATGCATATATAGATATTCATTCTTTAGATTATAATGCCCCATTATTATCTATGTACGCTTCTGTAGGTCTCTTAAGTATTGAAGAATTGAACTCCGAATTCTTGGCCCCATTCTGGAATTTTTTTAGTCTCTTTACCTGGAGATGTTATAAAGAAGTTGCAGCCTTATGGAGCTCTTTGTAGAAGGAAAGTTGTAGCAAAATAATATACTTCTCATACCTTTTAAACAAACTGCATGTGCTCACTCGTCAGTCGTCCCTCTCCCTCTACTTGCCAAAAAAATTTGTTGAAGTTCAAGTATACAATCTGCCACTGATGGTTTTTCCTACTGTCAGAGTGAAAACAGAGTGATGCCAGGTTTGCAAACATGGCTATGAACTCCATTTATTCTTTGGGTCCATCATCTGCCGCAGTCTTTTCTTTTCATTTAAAACATATCTTACCTGCAACACTCCATAGACACCTTTCATTCACAGTTAATATTTAAAATAGATTTCTTGTGCCATCAGTATTTACTAGATTCAGGTCCATGGCTCTCTGTTCAGTCAAAAACTCAAGAAGAAGCCTCTCCAAATGCAGTATAATGTGAGCTGGCCTGTCTGTTTTAAAGTAAGCGCGAAAATAAGCTCTCATTGAGAAGACCAAAAGCGCTGTCGACTGTTAGTTACTTGCAGATAGTTTTTTTCCGAACAGATTCTACATGCAAATGTATATGACCAAAGTTTGTATTTGGAGAAATTTGTGGATAGAGACAAGTAAACGAGATTTTGTTTGACCAAATGATTTGGCATTTTATCTCTTCTAGTATATTTGTTTCTAGAAATCTATCCGTCTCGTGATGTTTTTTTCTGTTAGCTGAGTTGCATCTCATGATGTTGTAACTGCAAATTTGTTCTTTTTCAATAGTCATTATTTACTAATTAAGGTTGCTCTTTATAGTCAAGTCAGCAAAAGGAATCACTTTTACATGGTGCATATTATTTTTGTGTTGTTTTGGCTAAAGAATGAATTACGTTTTTCTCCTCGAAAAGAATAGGCGAAAACCAAGGCAGTTTAGAAATAAAACTCAATCAAGAATGTTGAGAGAAGTTTTACTGCTGCACTATAGAATGTAGATAGGAGTCCAACAGAACTGATGAACCAATTAGATACTGGTGCAACAACTCAAGTAGGAGTTCTTACCTTATTTGGAATAGGATGCATACCAATGTATATTCAGGATGAACACAGCCCAAGGTTA
>PHNY01210254.1:433-14260 GCA_003724115.2 Anethum foeniculum | reverse complement strand
AAACTTTAAGAATGTATATATATTATATTTATTTATAATAATTTAATTAATATACATATAAAATATTAATTATTTATATTAAAAATGAATAACGGGGACCGGGGTCGGGGAACGGGGCGGGAATACCCTAATCCCCGACCCCGCCCCGATCCCCGAATTTTTTTTATATTTTTCCCCGCTCCCCGTCCCGAACCCGAAAAATTTTCCGAATCTCCGACCCGAACGGGGCGGGAATCGGGTAGGGGCGGGGCGGGGCGGGGCGGGTGAAATGTCCATCGCTAACCTCACCCCGTCCAAATAAAGTTTAAGGTATCTCAGCGCGCCAAAATACAAACTTCCTTAAACCCTTATCTTAAACCCTACTAGTCTACTACTACTCACAAAACAATTATCTCCCATGCATAACCCTAACAACAATGCCATTTCTATCACCCAACTCGCTCGCCTCACTCATCGAATCGTCCATTTCAACTCACTCCCACAAACTCGCCAAATCCACTCACGCTCAAATCATCAAAACCCTAATCCCCCCTTTCCCTTCATTTCTCTCAAACCATCTAATCAACATGTATTCTAAACTCGACCTCCCCAACTCAGCTCAACTCGTTCTTCAACTCACTCCTGATCATCATCGCTCTGTTGTTACTTGGACTTCTTTGATTTCTGGGTTTGTTCAGAATGGGCATTTTAGAGATGCCCTTGTGTGTTTTTCAAGAATGCGGGTTGATTCAATTTGGCCTAATGATTTCACATTTCCTTGTGTTTTTAAGGCGTGTGGAGCTATTAGGGAGGTGATTGTGGGGAAATTGGTTCATGGGTTGGCGATTAAAGTGGGGTTAGTGAGTGATGTCTTTGTGGGGTGTAGTGTGTTTGATATGTATGCGAAAATTGGGGGAAGGGAGGATGCGAGGAAGGTGTTTGATGAAATGCCTGAGCGGAATTTAGCGACGTGGAATGCGTTTATTTCGAATAATGTGGGTGATGGGAGGGGAAGGGAAGGGGTTTGTGGGTTTATTGAGTTTAGGAGGATTGGTGGGGAGGGGAATTCGATTACGTTGTGTGCGGTTTTTAATGCGTGTTCGGATTTGAAGGATGTGGTGTTGGGGAGACAAGTGCATGGGTTTGTGGTTAGGAGTGGGTTAAGTGGGGATGTGTCGGTTGGGAATGGGATGATTGATTTTTATGGGAAGTGTAGGGATGTTGTCGGGGCGGAGATGGTTTTTGATGGGATGAGGGTTAGGAATGATGTTTCGTGGTGTTCGATGGTGGCTGTGTTTGAGCAGAATGAGGAGAAGGAGAAGGCGTGTGAGGTTTTTTTGAGGGCGCGGCGAGAAGGGATTGAGCCGAAGGATTTTTTGTTGTCGAGTGCTGTTAGTGCGTGTGCGGGTATTGCGGCGCTTGAGTTGGGGAGAATGATACATGGTCTTGCGGCGAAGGCTTGTATTGAGTTGAATGTTTTTATTGGGAGTGCACTTGTGGATATGTATGGGAAGTGTGGAAGTATAGAGGATTGTGACAAAGCATTTCGTGAAATGCGTGAAAGGAATTCGATTACGTGGAATGCGTTGATTGGTGGGTATGCTCATCAAGGACATTCAGACATTGCTTTAGCTTTGTTTGAGGAAATGAAACACGAGGTTGTGCCTAATTATGTGACACTTGTATGTGTATTATCAGTTTGTAGTAGGTCTGGTGCAGTGAAAGAAGGCACGGCAATATTTGAGTCAATGCGCGAGAGGTATGGGATTGAACCTGGTATAGAGCATTATGCTTGCGTTGTAGACATGTTAGGGAGAGCAGGAATGGTAGACCGTGCCTACGAGTTTATTAAGAAAATGCCTATTCGTCCAGGTGTTTCTGTTTGGGGGGCTCTTCTAGGAGCCTGTAGAGTATATGGGAAGCCAGAATTAGGAAAAATTGCAGCTGAAAATTTATTTGAACTTGAACCAAAAGACTCTGGCAATCATGTATTGCTTTCAAATATGTTTGCAGCAGCTGGCAGGTAATTTTTCTACTCACTATACTGCCATTTATTTAATTTAAAGCTGTGTATATTTGTTTGTGTTTGTAGATGCGAGATGGTATTTAGGTTACTTAGTGGATTAAATTTTAGAGAGTACGTAACATAGTATATTGGACTGCATAGATGTTTTCAAGTTAACTTAAATTCTAGACAAAACAGAGTGTCCAACAGGATCAATAATCTGAACCTTACATTATAGGGACAAATCCTTGTTAATAGCCACGTAGAAGGCCCTAGGAAACATGGGTTGTAGTGTTGTACAGAGTACTGTAGAATCGAATAGGTAATATAGCACCTTTAATTTATAGGCAAGTGATGTAGTACTTTTAAGTGTACTGATGTTAACATCTTAACTTAAATCGTAAAACAGAGCAGAGTACCTACTGATTAAAGTTGAACCTTAAGTTTTAGGGACAATTGTTGATGCAGGACAGGAACATAAAAGGCCCACTTAAAACATGGAAAAGCAGTACTCTAGGATTCCAAAGCCCAAATTTTTAAAGATAGAGGTGACAATTATGTATCTATTAATATATAGTAAAACATTCTTTTAGATGAGATTTGCCAGGGTTGGTTTTTAGAGTTTGATTTTAACTAGGAAATTATTACAATTTGGGAGCACCTTTTAACAAGATAATATAAAGCTTACACATTTTGTAATAAAATGCCACACAATTCCTGGGTTATGACAGTAAATCTAGGATACAGTGGTTACTTGCACATGTATGGGGGTGCATTTTTGTGTTATTGGTCAATCATACATTGAATGATGCATGCAGGTGGGAAGACGCCAACCTTGTGAGGAAAGAAATGATGGATGTGGGAATCAAAAAGGGTGCAGGATGCAGTTGGATCTCTGTTAAGGATAAAACCCATGTTTTTCAAGCAAAGGATACTTCTCACGAGAGAAACACTGAGATCCAGGCAATGCTTACTTATCTGAAAGAGAAGATGAAGGCCGCTGGCTATGTACCTGATACAAAGTTTGCTCTATATGATTTAGAGGAGGAAGAGAGGGAATCAGAAGTTTCGTACCACAGCGAGAAGATTGCCCTGGCTTTTGCACTCATCGTGATTCCCCCTGGAGTCCCTATAAGAATAACAAAGAATCTACGAATCTGTGTAGATTGTCATAGTGCTATTAAGTTCATCTCAGGAATTGTTGGAAGAGAAATTATTGTAAGAGATAATAATAGATTTCATCATTTCAGGGATAATAGATGCTCATGTAGAGATTATTGGTAATGATTCTTTATTTTTTTGAGTATATTACATAAATTTACAAGATAGCAATTAAAGGGCGTTTTCGAGGTTTTGACCCCTTATAAATGCAACAATATAGAGTTCAAACTGGGCAATTTTTTTTTAACTAAGCCAAACTTAGCAATTTACTCTTATATTTGCATCCAATATCCGGGTAACTTAAAGTTAGCTGATGTCTGGGAAGGGTAAAGATGTGCCCATAATTCATTTCTAAGGTTTGAAAGGTTCTCTGAGAACAAATCCAATGATGTGTGTTAAGAGGGGTGCAAACGTCACGTGAAATGATGTGGCTTGTCACTCTTGTTAGCAATTCATTGGAGTTATTGGAATGTCATGAGGTGCCAAGTGAGCTGGCATGGCCGCATGGGGTGCCAACTTAGGGTATCAAAAATTGGCATCACATAAGTGAGGTGGCATGGGGTCACATAAAGTAGGGTACAACTTTTTTTGTAGTCCTAATGGTAAATAAACTATTATATTTCTAATATATTTATATTAAAATATTTTTTTTTGTTAAGTGAATGAAGTTGTCATCCAGGGGTGCCAATCATTGGAGTGTTTTGTGAAAAAGGAGTGCGAAAATTAATGTGGAAGAGAGATCATTAAAAGCAATATTTTTTAATTATGTGACAAAGTTGGCACCCTTTATTGAAGGAGTCCGGATCCTCGGTCCCTTCCGTGTCCCCTCTTTTTCTATTAGTCATTTTTCTATTGGTCAGTAATTTAATTTATATATTTTCTGTCAAGTGTTTGATCGTGTGTAATATTATTAACCGACCAATAAAAAATAAGGGGACACGGAAAGTGGATCCGGAGTCTTGTTGAAGATGCTCTGGGAGAGTAGAAACGTTATTTTCGTAAAAAATATATGGACCGGGACTCCAACTCTAAGATAGTACATATATTTTAGCAATAACTTTTTGCTTGAAAAG
The DNA here is from genome assembly GCA_003724115.2 of Anethum foeniculum. NCBI lineage: Eukaryota > Viridiplantae > Streptophyta > Magnoliopsida > Apiales > Apiaceae > Anethum > Anethum foeniculum. The sequence goes on along the minus strand of PHNY01210254.1, from coordinate 10,042 downwards.
AAAAACGAAATTTTTGTCATTTATATCGGTCACAATATTTAAAAGAAAAAAATATAGTTCAATTATTTTTTTAAAAAAAATTAATAAAAATGTAAATATAAAATTTTAGAAACAGCAAGGGTTGCTGCTCCCAGTGAAGTACACGTATGTGAGCACGTCACACATCATTACACTTTGGTACATTGAACACGAAAAACAAAATTAAAAGACAAAGTAGTACTCTTATCCTTTAAACTAGTATAAACGCCAAAGCGTCAAAGCGAGTGTGTCCGAAACTCAAAATTGTGTTGGAAAAAATGGCAGCCCAAGGAGCAACACTCAGTCACGTCTCTCGAGAATCCTCCGACATCATACGCCTCGCTCAGTTCTACCAGGAGGTAACCCTTCCATCATTTCTTTTCAAATATATATGTACAAACAAGAGTATTATAACTTTCTTTACGTTTTAAGATTTTAGATGAACTGGTTGTTTAACGTGGTGTCACCTTAAGTATTTTAAATGAACTGGTTGCTTAATAGGGTATCACCTTACAATTTTAGATGAATGGGTTACTTAACATGGTGTCAGAACTCGGTTTAGGGTTTGGTATATTGGTATGATTGACAGGAGGGTCGAAGAGTTGGTTAATTAATGGTATTCAGTCGAGAGTTTCAAGAGAAGTGATAAGTTAAATTTAAATAACTGTTTTGAACCAAAACCTTTATGCAAAAACATGTGTATATAAATATGTGTTGAAAGTGTATTTTAAGTGTGTTTACTGTGTGCAGATACTAGGGTTTGAGAAGGTAGAAACTCCGGATTTTGGGGTTGGGGTGATATGGCTCAAGCTTTCTCCGTCTTTTTATCTCCATATCATTGAAAGAGATCCTACTACTAAGCTTCCAGAAGGTCCTTGGAGTGCTGTTTCTGCGGTGAAGGAACCTTCTAATCTCCCAAGAGGTCATCATATCGCTTTCTCTGTTGCCAATTTCGATTCGTTTGTTAATGCCCTTAAGGTTATTTTCTCTTCCTTGCCCCCTTTCGCGGCTATTGTTGAAGTTATGTATATGTGTGCCAATCAGGGGCGGATCTAGTATGGGGCATCAGAGGACACGTGTCCCCCCTAAAACAAAATTCAACGTTTTTCGTCATTAAATTTTTTGAAAAATATGTAAGGGCTCCGACAAAAATTTTAAAATATGAGGGTGTTTCCTCAAAATTTACTCGGTGCCCCCCTAAATAAAACTTTCTGGATCCACCTCTGGTGTCAATGATAACCAACTTAAAATGAGAGTTAAGAGTGGTGATCTGTATATTTGAAATTGGTAATTTGGAAACTAATTATTATTGATTTTTGTGACTGTAAGCGGTGATTTGTGAATTTTTATGACCACTAGTGCATCTGAATCACCAGACTTTGAGCAATACAATGAGCATAAACTTTATGTATATGAGTGGTGCACACTATTTTGTTCAAATCCTTTATGTAAATATGAGTGGTGTAAACTCTTCTGTGTGAAGCCTTTCATGTGTAACTTAACATGGTACTACTCGGTATCTCACATTTAATTTGCACTATGGTGGATGTAAAAATGAGATAGAGCCGCCTAGTGACCCATGGTGGGACCCTTAAAATAAGAGGGAGGAGCCACCAAGTGATCCACTCTTCAAACATAAATTAATTGGCTTTCCGGTGGAGGGGATGTTAGAAATATAATATGATCCAACTAAACCCAGTGATCGCGGTTTTAGAAAGACCACTAACTTAACATTATTTTTAATTCTTTCTTTTGGATTTTAAGTGAATCTTATATTTGTGAGTTATAAAGTATATTTGGAAATCTGATTATCTGATCATCTTATATTTTAATGTTTTGTGTATATTTATTTAGTGAATTCAGGAGGTCTGTACATTTTGAAGGCTGAAATGGTTTATTGTATATTATGATTTGCGGTATTAGTGATTTGTAATATAAACTATTAATAAAAGAAAATTTTATTGATTTTGCAATAGGATTTTGCTTAGCAGAACTGGGAACGGCCAGAGTAAAAATATGAGCTTTTTGGAATGAATGGAAGTACTACTTTATGATTGATCGATTGTTACTTCGCGATATTATGTAATTATGATATGTTCTGAATGAAGTTAGTACCTTATTAATTGATTGGTTGTAAATGGTCTTTTGACTTTGATGTGAAGTGTTGTTTATGAGATTTGTCAATTTCGGATAATAGTAGTATAGGGGTTGAGTTCCATATGATTTGTTATTTTTGGATATGTCTACTCTTCTTCTTTAGGAATAATATTCTGCAATGTAACATGAAAAACGGTACAGACTGATTTAACAACTTAACAACTGGATGGGAATGGCACAATATCTAAATTAGTACCAAACTAACATTTTTGTGCTTCTGGTGAAGAATTTTGGCCATAGTTGAATTATTGATGTTTGCCCTTCTTACAGACCAACCAAGAATGTTGATGTCTTCATCTGTCTGTATTTGGCCGCTTCAAGCGTACATGACCAGGCGATGAATCATTAGTTTCTCACAGATGTTGCAGGCTGACATAAAATGAATGAAGTAGAACTTCTGACAATAAAGAGAAGAGAGGATATAAAATTCCTTGTTAAGTGTTGTAGGAATGAATCAAATATAAAATAGTAAGGCTTGACTATCTGTGGAAGTAGAGATAAAAGATGTAGGCCGTTAACTGAACTTTCACCAAGTTCTTAAGCTAACGAAGAAAGAGATTATTGTGTTGTAATAGTTCTATGAATAAAAAGTTAAATCAAGTTAAAAATAATGGTTCTTTTTAAGTACCAAGCAGACCTCTTTTCACTTTATCTGTGATGCATTTGTGGTCTTATAAGCAGTCGTATTTTCTGAAAACATATGTAAAATTGTATGCCCCATGTGTGACCTCTTTTTTCAGAATTTTATTTGTGATGCACTGATATCGTGCATAGTACATTTCAGACAGAATTATGGAAGCATTGCAGAGTTTTCTGGCTAAGTTGAGTACTTTGTAGAGGATTACAACTGCCTCATAGAGCACTATGTTAGAAAATTTCGATATGGGTATTAAAATGTGTGTCATCTAATGATCATTGAATATGTGAAAAGAACGAGAACATTCTTTTCGTAGTGTGAGTACTTAACTACTTAAGATTGATTTTATGACATAAACAATAGATGTATGGATAGTAAATGAAGGATAGTGTTACAGTGGTTATGAGTGACTTAAGTTGATCTATGTATCCAGCTATTCGTTATTAGTCTCTCTCTCTCTCTCTTTTTTTTTTGCATTTTGAGCTTTTTAGCTATGCTCTGCAGGAGAAAGGAATTGAGACACATGAGAAGACTCAACCAAATGGAAAGACAAAGCAAGTATTCTTCTTTGATCCCGATGGTGGGTTTTGATTTACTTTTATGATCATCTTTGACCGATAGGTCCAAATTTTGTTAATTTTATTGCACATAACTTATCGATGTTTGTGCTATGATAGTATTATTATTAAAGTTTCCTTTTGCAGTTCATTTTTAATATCGGTTAACATGTTACATCTTCGCAATTTTTTACCACTATTTTGTACATATTGTTTTGCAGGAAACGGTTTGGAGGTTACGAGCCAGTAAGCTGGAAGAGTGCAGTGGCCTTTTTACTTGGAAGGCAAAGTTGTTTAGTCTAGTGTATGTATCTTAATAATGTAATACAAGCACTCCATGGTGATGGGTGGGAACTGGTAGCTGGATTAGCTTCTTTGCTTTGTAAAAGTATTCAAAATAATGAGGTATGGTATGTACAAGTTGTCTAGTTTTATTTCCCCAAAATAACTGTAAACTGAGTTGGCTCAAGCTTGACTTGATAAATTGAGGTCAACGCCAACTCGCTTTTACAGTCGAACAAATATGTTGGCTCTGCAGGAAACTCAAGTTGATCCAAGTTTTTTTTATTAATTCGGCTTGAACTCAGTAATATATTTCTTGACAATATAATATTATTGATTTGACATTGTTGGGTAATTGGCTTGGGGGCTTGAAATAAGAATGGGCGCGGCCTTGCCTTTTACGGAGCAGGCCGCAGCGTGTGTGGCCACACTTAAACCAACCTCCCATCAATATGAACATAAATGTCCATCAACCTTACTTGAGGTGTGAAATATGGAGGCGCTCTTTCTATACAGTACATCAAAATAGAACTGTTTAGTGTTAAGACGTTTCACCTGAATTTAATTATTGAATGATGTTGATATTTGTTCTTGAGGCACAATGATTAGTTTGTGAAAAATACATATTAGGATATGCTTGTCAAAGTTAGTTACAAAACTTTCATTTCTCTGTACTTCCTTGTTGCGAGTAAAAAGAAAAATTGGAAAGTGAAGAAAGACTCTTCCACATGATGCAACTTGGGCCGGAGTATGTGAGCTTTCTTGGTGAATCTTGCTTGGTGGAATGGTGCAGGAGCACACCTGATATAAAGGTAATAGCTATTTTCTAAACTCAACCATTGGAAATATCTGTCTGCTCGAATCGTACGTTCTACTTGGATAGCTGAACTACTGATATACCATTTTTGAATTCCCAATATTTATGCTGTTTCAAAACATCTTAGCAAAGGACTGACTCGTGCATGTTATAGGCCTGTTAGTATGAAAACACTCCCACACACTCACCCCTATAACTTTAAATCTGTGTTCGAGTGAAAAAAGGCAGTCACAAGTGGTGCCCGAGCACCAGCTGTTGAAGCCAGACAAGTTCTCTGAGTAGATACTTCAGACTTGTACATTCTTCATCTGTGTGCACTTGGCCCGGAACTTTATTGAGTTTAAAACTCGAAGTTTTATACATATGTAACTTATCAAAGAGTTCACTTTATTAGGTGAGAAATATGCTAAATTCTAACAGGCAACATAAAGATTTACATTCTGCAGCCTACATACTTCCTGGTGTGCTAAGGGTCTAGTTGGGTACATATTATGCAGTATACAGTTATATTACTTTTGGCTAAAATTGAATGTATATAAATGGTTGGTGTGATTTGAAGTGGTAGCTGCAGAATAAGGAATCTGATTCTTTACCAAGTGGTGCATAGCACTAGAATTCAAATGGGGGAGCTGAAAAACAACTACTCTCTCTGTCCCTCTGAACTGTATACATAATTTTTTCAATGTTCGACACGCATTTTAAGGTGAATATAAAATATGCTTCCGTAATTCATTTTTAAAATTTTCTTTTTTTGAATTGAACTTCAAGTGCTAAACTTTTATTTAGAAAAAGAAAAAATTTAAAATTATTTACGAAACTATGTTATAAATGAGCGTTAAAATGCGTGCCGAATTTCTGTCCCCAATGTATACTACTCAGGGGCGGAGGGAGCAAGTTAAACTACCTGGACCTTGGTAGTACAAGTATTTACAGTCATAAAGAAAAGAGAGGATGCCTATTAGCAGGGTATTGACAAAGGTCACAGAGCTCTCTGTCTTATAATTCACAAGATCATATAATTCCCAACTCTACTTTCTCAGAGTACATGTGTCAGATCATATAATCACAAAACCATAATAGATATTAATCATGGCTGTTTGGCTCTCCTTATAAGTTGTAAACAAGGACTTATTTCAACAAAAAAATTTACATTTATGTACTATTTTTTATAATTTAATATTTGGGAGGGGTTTAATAATCTTTATATGCAGAAAATAAGTAACTTATTTCGAAAAAAAATACAGTTTGATGTACTTTTTTCAGAAATAAGTAACTTATTTCTGACAAATAAGATTTGCCAAACGGGCTTAATTCGGAAAATTTTAATTAGTATACAGGACAATGGCAGATTTATGGAGATATAATAAGCCTGCAAAGGATAAATACCTCAAGGATAAGGCATTGTTTATAAAATGTGGCCTTAATCAAAAAGGTCCATATAATTAATAGATTTCACCTAAACAAAAGATTATTGCATGTCATTATTCCCAGAAAGAGTGGTTACCTATAGTGTCTGATTCTTTAGAATAAATTAAGTTTATTTATATTATAGAAAACTTTTAATCATCTCGTGCAGGTAGCTCTATTTAAATGATGAGAGGGACAACTTAATTCATGCATGTCCCCATTACATTGTCCCTTGGCAATGAACATGCACAAAACACATAACAGTAGCTTGAAAAGGTAGTCTAAACTAATATTCTATACATAATAGGCTAAACAAATAAATCATCATCTTTCTCTATCTCTATCTGTTACACACACATAAAACACATTAGAAGTATAGAGAATTAAGCCCACCCCTTCTCTTCTTTCTCCATATAGATAGTTTGTCTTTGTGTTACTTCTCTGTGTACTGCAGAAAGTTGTAAAAAAATGTTTCCTTTCACCTGGAAGAATTACCTACTTTGCTTCTCAACTGTAAAAAGTTTACCCATCACAACTCTCCCTAACACTTCACCTTCAAACCAAAACCATACAAACTCGACTGCTCTAATCAAGAACTTCAATTCCCTTTATGATCTAACCTCCACCTCCACATCAAACCTCACTTCCTCCGCGGATCATGACTTTTTCTCCAATGCCTCTGACATTTCGTCTGAAGGCGATGAGTCCCCTCCTGATTTCGCCACTGCATTTGCTTCACAACGCTTCTTTTTCTCCTCCCCTGGCCGCTCAAACTCCATCATTGACTCGTTAAACTCCCCGCAAGACCCTGAATATAATACTCTAGTCCCTGGCAGCGTTGCCATTCAAACCTACTCCCCGGATCCTCTGCAAGATTTTAGGAAATCAATGCAGGAAATGGTGGAAGCCCACGGAATCATAGATGTAAAAGCTGATTGGGAATTTTTGCATGAACTTCTACTTTGTTACTTAACCTTAAACCCTAAACACACACACAACTTCATTATCAATGCCTTCTCTGATCTTCTAGTCTCCCTCATGTCATCTGAGAGTTGCCCGAAAATCAAAGACTGTCAACATGGCACCACATCACCACCACTGGTCTAATCTCTTATGTTAATTTTAATTTTTCGAGGTTAGTTTTCTGGAGTTTGTCCTTGGCGATAACGATATGTTTCTTCTGTGAAGACATAGTCAAATCTATATATTAAAACACTAAACCAAGATAGGCATGGGATGTTAATACAGCATTGATGGATGTAATTTTTTTAACTTGTTATGTCTGTGTAAGATGTTATGATAGTAAAGAATGTTGATTCTTGTTTGGCTTAATTTGTTTTAGTTCTTGGAATGTTCACTGTAGTCAATAGATCCATGCTTACTGGTCTTGTAGTACATATATTAATAAAGTGTGATTTAGAGCTCCATAAGTTGTCTTCAGTTTTGTTTTGTGGTCCAGAATGCAAGTCCAGACAAAGTTCAGGACATTGATATTTTAACACATTTGGGGAGCTTAGGCCTGTTAATTGTCCTTTTTTGACTTTGGAAAGGGCACCTGCTAGGCTGCTACTCAACGTTCATTTGTTTTTACCACTAAGTTGTCCTGATTCCTAAATTATAATAAAATTTCAGGCCTTATTTATATTAATGTCACATGTTGACTGGTGGGTAAAATTTTAGCACCACAAGGATGTTCATCTTACATTACTACAACTGCATGTATAGATGTAAGGGGTCCGTCCAGGGCAAACTATTGTTACAGCATATCATATCGCGGAAAGTTTTCATGTTCTGTGTATAGTAGGATTTTTTGGATTTCAAATGTACTACGAGAACTTTTCACGGTATGATATACTGCAACAATCGTTTGTCCGTAAACGTTCCCGTGGTCGATATATAGTATACAATAGCAGTGCTGCTGACTAATGACATACTTTTGCTTTTGCACTTATTTTCTCCAAATAACAGTTTAGTTGCAAAATGGAAAGTGTACACTTTCTACTGTACTGTTAGCCAGAAATCCAAACGCAATAGGTGTGTATCAGACTATCAGTGTATGCAATCATACATCAATGCATGTCTAAGTGTATAATAATTCAAAAACATTTGCAAGAATTACCTCATCGAAAGTTTACCTTGAACTCAGGTAAAGATGGGCATGTTTGAAACCTATAATTGCCCTTTACAGAAAATACAAAGATTTGATAGACCAAAAGGCATTGTCTAATGCTACATATCAACTCCAACTACATTTTGTCCGGAAGATCTTTTAAACAGCACTACGTTGCAATTTATACTCCCTCCGTCCCACTGGATGTATACATTTACTATTTACACGTATTTTCTATAAAGTGTAGTTCCATAATTTTCTTTTTAATTTTTTTCTGAATAAAAATTTACATTAATCTTAAAAAGCGTGTCAAAAAGTAACGTATAGAATTCAAAAGGACAGAGGGAGTGTCCAATAAATGAAACCTTCACATTATTATTAAATGTAACGGGGAAACAGACAAGCAAGAGTATCCAAGAAAGAAATAACGAGTACATGAATGATTTCAGGGACGTTTTATATCATTATTTGATCATTATCAAAAGTCACCAATTTGTTCTGAACAATTTGTTGGTTTAGGTAGAACGACAAATACCTGCTCCCCACAAATAGTCTTCGTTCATAATATTTGCAGAGTTGTAATTTTTGGGACATTGGAAGAGTCTCAATACATTGATCACTATTGGCAGTAGCTGTAGGTGAATTGAATTAATTTTTTGAACCTTTGACTAGTAGATTAATTTGGTTTTACGTTTCATAATCAGATGTGTGGCTAAGTTTACGCACAGCTCGAGTAATTTTGAAGAGGGTTAACACAATATTTCATCGTTATGATACTCTACTTAAATTCGCGCATTCATCTAAAACCGAATTTAGGATCTTAGGATGATAAGCTCATAAAGTTCCGATTTTAACCATTAGGATCTTAGGGTGATAAGCTTATAAAGTCCCGATTTGCTGACTGCTATTTCTATCCGTTTACTATCAAACATCAATATTAAAAAATCATTGTTAAATATCTAATTCAATTTAATTCATTAATTTTTTCTCAAACCTGTAAAATCCAAACACGACATTTATATTTATGTACTCATCCTATAATCAATTGCGAAAAGCGAATTTGATACATACCGAAGATCTAATATGAACTTCATGACCGAACAGGTATTTTTAAACTTTTAATAATTATTTACCACTAAATTGTCATTTTTCTGGTATGTCATCATCAAGACTACGGAATAGAAAATTACAATATTGATAGATTTTTACAGATTATGGAACATGTCAAAACAATTTCATTTTTGTCCATACGCGTTCATATATATAACAAAACAATGGAAGTGTCAAGTCCATATCCTAGTGACAGTGACACTAGATTTAGGTTGGTTAAAAGTGTCAGTTTCTCTTTTAGATAGGTGAATTAATCATGTTTGTATTTCTTGTAATTTCTAAAAGTGAAACTCCCTCCGTCCCATTAGATTGTTTACGGTGGGAATGGAAGACTTTACACGCATTTTAAGGGTTATAAAAAGAATAATTTTATAAAAAATTTTAATTTTTTTCCAGAATAACTTATAATATTTTAACTTTTATTTAAAAAAATTTAAAAATAAATTATGAAACTATATTTTATACTCCCTCTGTCCCAGTCAATTGTATACGTTTGGAACCGTGCACTCGACAC
>PHNY01210195.1:43504-58648 GCA_003724115.2 Anethum foeniculum | reverse complement strand
ATTTTGACTTATCTTATCAACTGTAATTTAGGTAATTAAAATTTTTGATACTTATTAATTAAAAAAATTGAGAAAATTATAAAAGAGAACATGACGATCTGAGAGGCGCCACATAAACGCCTCCGTCTTCTCCTTTATATAAGTATATTGATTTTAGAATAATATAATAAGAAGGTAATTTGAGTTAAGAGGAAAGTTTAGGAGAATATGAGGTAATTAAGATTTTCTCTCTTTATTAATTCAAAAAATTGAGAAAATTTGAAAAATAGAATGACACGATTTGAGAGGGCGCCACATAAACGCTCCCATCTTCTCCTTTATATAAGTATATTAATATTAATTATACAGCTTCACAGTCACTCTAAAACGACATGGGGTACATTCTTTGGAAGTTTTCCTTTTCTTACCATGTCCCTGTGAAGCTTAGATCAAAAGACAGAAAAAAATTGTTGGATTGGTGTCATAACTACATATTGGTAAGTGCAAGTGATCATATTAGTCAACTACATCAAGTTAGAAGGGCTTAAACTTGTTAGGATCATGGATCCCACTTTCTTATTGAAGAGAGTGATCCAAGGAGTCCTATGTATAAATACAGGTGTCTCTTTTGTGGTCTTGTTGGGTATAGTTGTGTTCTCTTTATTGTTTGAGTCGAGTAGGATAGCAACATGTTAGTTGCAAGATAGTTGTCTGTTTGTGGTTGCTTTCCTGAGTAGTGTGCTGTAGGCGGTGTGTTTGTGCAAGTCTGTGGTATCGTAGTAGGGCTTATTTTGTTCTAGTGTCTCTAAGGTTTGTACCACTTATTGGTTATTGAAATGCAATATCTTGTTGGTTACTGAAATGCAATATCTGGATTACCAAAAAAATTGCAGTTTAAAACTTCAACTACAACCAAGATGATAAAGACTATGACACTTTTAGCCTAGGATCAGAGTAAATTCAGTACAGTGTCTTCAACATGTTTCATGTGATTCCACTATTCCCGTGTTCTTGTTGCAGCCCTCACACATGTGATTATAAAATCATGTGATACACACTCAATGTCCACGCTTTTATGCCATTTGCCCCTTGTCCTGCTATTACACTCATGGCGAACCCGTATTTCACAAATGCCCGACGTTTGTCTCCGAACTCTTAAATACCAGAACACCAAAAACAATACTATAACCGGAGAAAATACAACCGAAATAATGCTGGAGACCGAGTAATTCCGAAGCCTGGAGTAAATGTAATTGATACTCCGATGCATAAACTTGAACCACAAGTTCCAACATCGGGTTACGTTAAGCCGAGAATCGTATGGGATGAAAACCTAACCAAACCTTTAGGTTTCTTATGATAAGTTATAAAACGTGTTCTTGATTTTGAAATATTATTACGTGATATACAGATCATCTGTGATTGAACTGATTATGTGTTGGTTAGGCTTTTTAATTATTTTTAAATAGAAACCGTGGCAAAGCAAAATTTACCTGACTCTAACTAGCACTCATTAAGAATATATAGTTAACATAGTATTCCCTCCGTTTCATCCATTTCTTTACATTTCTCTTTTTTGGATGTCCTCTCAATTCTTTATATTACAAAAGTTTTCAAAAGTAGTAAATTTTTATAATATAAAAACCAACTACATCCCCTACTTTACTCCACTGCACTCACTTTATACATTAAATATTGATTGGTCCCACCATTTTACCCACTTTCACTACTTTTCATCACTAATTTACATTTTTTACTTAACATCCGTGCCCAAAACCTCCGTGCTCAAACCCAATGTAAAGAATTGGGTGGGACGGATAGAATATAATGTGACAAGTTAGTGAAACCCTTAATTTTAAAAATAACGTTATTAAGGAACATAATATAAAAGATAATAACAAAATAAATGATATATTTTTTGTTCAATACAAATCTAACCAAAATCCTTCTAAAAAACAATCTAACAAAGTTATTCAATATTAATACAATAATATCTATTAATAAATATATATTATAAAACAAAACATAAATAATAGGCAATTAGTATGATTAACAGTATAAAAAATACTTAACACATTCATATTACAGGCAGGGAGAATAAACTGAATTTATATAAATAATACAATATTTAAAAAGGTATAATAAAATATTAAGAAATGATGAAACTAATTAAATCTTAGATGAACATGGGGTTTAGTCGGGAGATAAAAAGTAAAAAACTTAAATTTGAAAGCCCTAAATCCCAAACTCAAGAGAGAGGAGAGAATTGAAAGAGGGGGAGAGAGAAAGAGAGATGTCGAACAACAACAATAGTACTGGAGGAGTTGGGGGAGGAGTCGAAGAAGAAATAGCAGTAAAAGAACCATTAGATCTCATTCGTCTCAGTCTCGACGAGCGTATCTATGTCAAGCTCCGTTCTGACCGCGAGCTTCGTGGCAAACTCCACGTATGCCCTTACCAATTCCACCTCCCCTAATTCTACTCTAACCCTTCTCCTAGGGTTTTATTTTTCAAAACTAGTTCAATTCATTTTTTTATTTTTTTATGAGCTTACTTCCCTTTAAATGGTTTAATTCCTTTGTGATTTTGTTATAGGATTGCAAACTAAGCTCCCTTTTTGCACTACGATTATTAAACTGCTTATAATGTTTATTTACGACTGTTGGTTCGTGTTCTAATGTCTGTGTTATGTTTTGATAAATGATGTTATTATGGTTAAAATGTTGTAATATTCTACTTTCAATAGTTCATTGTGTTGGTTTCTACTGAATTACACTTTGAATTTACTTAGGCTTATGACCAGCACTTGAATATGATTCTTGGAGATGTTGAAGAAATCGTTACAACTGTAGAGATTGACGATGAAACTTATGAGGAGATTGTCCGGGTATGCCATATTTTTTTATTATCATCTATTTTGTATTTCATTACTCATTTTATGAATGTTACATGTTGGCAAAGCTAAGTTTGTGTAAGTGATACGGGAAAAAATTAGTCTTAATGTGTCTTCAAAGTCGTTGTTTTTGACCGTTTCTTTCGTACTACATTTTTAAGATGTGTAATGTAAGTGCATATGTCTGTGAACTAATCCAGGCTCTGAAAGCATTATCTAGTTTATAGACCAAATGCAGTTGAACCATGTATTCTCAATTATGTATTTTAAGTAGTTGCATATTCGAGGCCAAAAACACTTAAGAAGATTCAAAAAGTAACGTTGATAAGAAATGAAGCTAAGATGAATAATGACAAGATAAGCACTGAAGCAAATAGTTATCAATGCTGACACTTTTTTTTATAAGCGCGTGATTCTTAAGCTGTCTGGATGTCTTCCAGCAAATGTTGAGAGTTGATTTAAATAATAAATAACATTTATCGAAGGAGCAGTGCTCCAGCTGTAACAACTCTTTTCCTCCAGTGGGAGGTCGGGGGACCAAGTCTCAGTGGGGAGAGTATACCTGAGTATAGGGACAGGGGACTTAGAGACCTGCTTGCCATTTAAAAAAAAAATACTAGTAATAAAAATCTGAAACTTGTTCTTTCTTCTGACTCCGTTGACTAAGTTGAAATCTCTCTCATCTGGGTGTAATATGATACATAGGAACGAAGTGCTAAACATGGTTGTTAGCAGATACATGATAATAGTCTTTCAATTTGCACCTCTCTTTCCATTTTGAACACAAACAGTGGTTTCAAAAACAAAAGTAATGCCGTTTATTGTAGAATTTGACATGAATTTGGTCTGAACAGCAATGCCAGAAAAGTGTGAGCCAAATAATCTGATTTCAGTAACCTCCCCTCAAATGTATATGAATAGTTTAAGCTAGTTCTGAACATATTTTTACAGTACACGGTAAGTGTCCCATGAGTCCATGACGAACTTGTACTGAGCTTGAGATGAGATGTACAGCGTATATGATTTGAATTGAATGCGTAAGACAGAAGCAGCATAGAGAAAAAATTGTGAGATGAAGGCATGCTGGGTAGATTAATAACTGAATGATATGTTGCTAGGATTAGGATTTTAATACCTGAAACGTGACAATACAAACACATAAAAGTGGCCACAGACATTATCACACAAGGCGTGGTGGGTAGGTTAATAACTGAATGATATGTTATTACGATTAGGATTTCAATACCCCAAACATGGCAATACCGACATATAAAAGCGGCCACAAACATTATCACCTAATATACTATAGTACTTTATTCATGATACATGTATATTTGAGTTATACTTGTAAAGAGGTCTCGTTAAGTTTGAAGATCGTATTTGTGATGCATCTTGTCAAATCTTATCAAAATTAAACATGCTTATTTTCCTCTGCCAGTTCTCTCTCACCATTATCAGTTTATTCCTTTTTGTCATTATTGAAAGTTTGTATAAGTTGTGGCATACTTAGAGCATCATCTCAACTAAAACATGAAACCACTTGGTCAACATAGCTTTTAAGTCCGGCGGGCAGAGTTATAGTAAACTATAATTCTGCTCATGCTCATTAGTGCTTAATTTTGTATTTGTTTAGTAGGTTAGCTCTAGTGATTGCTTCTCATATTTCAGTTTCTTCTATCTAAATTGTAATATACATTATTATCTTTCTCACATATTCATTTGGCAATTACAGACCACGCGCCGTACAGTTCCATTTCTGTTTGTTAGAGGAGACGGTGTCATTTTGGTGTCTCCTCCACTCCGAACGGCTTGATCATGTGTGTTGCGACGTGGTCAAGATTAACTGTGATGCGTTTTCACTGTAAGAATTTGCAATGAAGTTGTCGACAATGGCCATAGTTGTTATTTTGCAATTTGTAATCTTTAAGCAAAACGTGGATATAGTTTTATATTGAAGTTATTGGTCTTTGTTGGTGTTCATTTCCAAGCACAGTATTGTATGGTCTAGAAACACACTATTTGGAGGAACTTTTGACTTCGATATACTTTATTGCTTTTGATCTAGGGTTTATCTCTCCAAGCTGTGTCACATATACTCAGAAAACCTATCCCAGAAGAGGTTAGAACCGTCAAGGCCCAGTTACATAGATCTGTTAATAAAGAATTAAAAAGGCTTTTATTTTGTCACTCAAGGTATATAGGAAGCCGCTTAGAAGAGAAGTCCTGGACAGTAGAAAGAAATGAAATTATGTAGCTATCCATCTTGTAACAGAAGAAGATTGTGCGAAGAATGAATAACCAGTTCTGGAGCATTTTTTATTTTCTGAAGCCAAAGCCAATCATTTATTTCCTTAACATTTATATACCTGATAATATTTTTTATCTGCTGCTACTTGACTCGCGCACCCATATTGAGATAGTATAACCCAAGCCTTTGTTTCTTTTCGCTTGCCAAATTATAATTGTGGGATTGAATGATGCATCTCCTTTCTTTGCTCCGATGAGGTCAAGTTATTTGTTGTCCTAATTAGAGTACAAGCAACATTCGAATTTTCGAACGATCTGTCACTGTACTAATTACTACTTGCAAACATGTTGGTGATTAATACTTATACAATGCAACAATTTTGATTTAGAAGTTGGAAAGATGTAAATTATAGAAGAGAATATGAAGAGGTAATTGGAGCAATCAGGTAACTTATTTACAAACCTAGATCTGAAAAGAATGCAAGAGAGAAGGATAACATTGCTGCTTAGTGTGTGCCCAAAGGCACACAACAAGCATCAACTCCCATAAGTTTGGTGCATTTTGATTGTCTCATAAATATTGATTGACCTCTTGCATTCACAACAATTTCATCAACAAAAATGCACCAAAATCGTGAAATTTTGTGCTTATTTTGTGCTCTTGAGCACACATTAGAAAGACTGGACCGGCTTTTTTTTGGGGGCTCGATAGAACAATAAAGTTGAGCTTAAATAGGGCTAAAACAAGAGTCAACTTTCAACCTTTCATATTCAAAATTCACCCAAACCACAATACTTCCAGCATTCCTGAAAATTAAATTGCCAAGCTTAGATGACAGTATTTTAGATGTAACAAGTCAGCACATATAAATGGAAAAAAAAAACTGTAGGACTTGCCTTCTATGCCTGTTTTTTTTTTTCTTTTTTTCTTTTAAATTTTCAAAATGTGACATAATACAACATTTGCGAAGGATACATATTGAGAATAGAATAAACATTGATCTATATGCACTGGTTAGTTATCTACGTCTCTGCCTGCCTGGGAAATTTTGTGAGCTTTTGAAGCTTCCGCTGGGAGAATCCATCGATCCTCTAATGGAAGCTTTGGCTTGTTCTGGAACAGAGTCCAAGGGATATGACTCTATAAAGCATGCCGTATTAACTCGTGTCCTCTCGAGCTCTGCTTGAAGTAGCTCGGAGCTGTACTGCTGGGCAAGGGCCTAGGCAAACAAACAACATAAAATGAAGGCAAATGAATTAAAATCATATAAAGACTATATAGAAAGCCCAATAAGGACTATGGTGATCATGTGCTAAGAAAAGGTGATGCGTGCTGTGTACACCGAAGTAGTAAGGACTAAACACTTCTTGATACATCTTGCTTTTGAGGGAGATAACAAGCTTCCCAGTTCGCCTGAGATTCATCGCAAACGGTGTTTTGTCCCCAAGACCATGTTTGTTTCGGGGAATTATAATCCCGGGATAACTAGTCCCATCATTACTAATCCTACGGATTAAATAATCCTATTTTATGTTTGTTTGGAAGGATTATAATCCTTTCCTATACTTAATACCATGAAACAAACATGGCCCAAGAGCCAAGAAAGACGTACAACTGAACATAAAATTTATCTAGAGATTTGGTTTCTCTAAAGGTAAATAAAATCAATAAACAAGGAATTAACAAGAGGGGATTTCTTACAATCAGATCATCAGGTGAAACAGCCGATCCCTGTTGTCTTTCATCAGGATCATCACCTCCGCGACGTCGATTACTTGGGGTCTCAACAGACTCTGTTGCACTCTCGGTGGCTTTCTCCAGTAGAACCCCTTGTAAAGATTTCAGCGATTCCCTCGCCTCATGTGTAAAATAAGGATTTAATATGGTCTCAAAATATTCAAGCTGCAAAAATGTGAAAACAATCAACTATCTTAGCAAGTCATCCATTAAAATCATGGCTATGGACCTATTAAGATCATAGCTTTCGAAACAGATTGTAAAAGAAAATAACAAGTCCTGTCATCAGGTTCTCACGAAGCTTAGTTTGTATTTTGCACATAGTTGTTTATAACCCCTGGGATATCTAGATGGAAAATATCCAATTTTACTCTAGCAGGGCTTGTATTCTAAAGCTAGTAATGGTACATTCACCTCTAGCATAAGCTGACAGAAACCATTTGCATCCAGTGCTCTAAGATCTTTCTCTTGATTTTCATGGAAAAGGCTGAGCAATGTATCAATCAGACCTTCAACAAGAATACCAAGTGTCTTATCCAGCAAGGGTTTACAGCCAGCAAACACCTGCAATGGGTGAAATAAATGATATTTCCATGAATCAGCTGCACAAAAGATAAAACTTCACAACTTGCCACTAACTTGACACAGTCTAATGAAGTTTGGAACTTTCTTAGCTGTATGAAAATAAACGTTTGGGAGTAATGGGGCGAATTCTAAAGAAATGCAAGAAATAAGCTATTACCTCTGCATGCACAGCTACTAAACTGTGCAGTAACTCCACAGCTGCATCTCGCACACCCTGCAACGGAGCAACATATATAAGATGTTCAGCAAACAATGCTATCTGAAATGTCTAAGAAAATAACATTCATTGTTTTCTCACTTTGACTGCAGGCGCACTTGCCCATTGCACTCCAGCATCCAACATGTAATTCGCAGCTGCTGCTCTAATTAATTGCGCCTGAGATAACAAAAAGAGTATATAAAATTACAGTTAATAATCAGATAGCATACGAGGAAGCTCTTACAGGAAGGGAAAGAACAAACACCATACTTCTCAAGGCGTAAAGACCTAGCGGAACGCCTATAAGCCTAGGCGGTACGGCGCTCCCCAAGGTGTCCATTAGGAAATCAGCTATATATACGCATATATATTATGTAGACATTTTAATTATATAAAATAATTATTAGATTGATTAAGATTGATTTTTTTATTAAATTAAATTAATTGTATACTTTTTCTTTTTCAATTTTGAGACTGCTACTCTCAGTATAATCTTTCAAAGACACATTGCAACAATAGTATGTAAAGTCCAATTATCTTCAAGGAAAATAGTAGATATACATAGCAGAAGCCTAATTCGCGCATTGTACAACTGGGTGACACCTGATTCGCCTAGTGGAGGCCTAAGCGATGACTAATTCACCTAGTGGATGCCTAATACGCCTACACCCATTCAAATCAAGGAGGGCTAGACGCCTGCCCATGAATGCTCGCCTTTTCACCTAGAAGATGCCTAGACAACTATGTCAAATGCTAGATCATAGCTTGTTGACATCACAACCATGCAGTAAACAGACAGTATTATTCCTAACTTTATCTCTTTCCTAGTAGGATATATGCAGATCAATCATTTTGGCGGGAAGATTAAATTACAGACCAGAAGTTGCTTACACAGCAGCGGTATATTTAGATAAAAAAGATGGGGGTCACAATGCCGTAAATATACAGCAAGCCCCATCCCCGCCAATAGGTCCAGATATTGTATTTACAATATAAATGGGGCAGTTTACCTTTACAGATGTTTTTATGCAAATATAACATGTGCAAATACAACAGGTCAAAAATTATACCTTCGCGAAAGTGTATTGTGCGAGGACCTTCTCTTCAAGTCCAGAGAAGGACGTAAATAGATCTTGCTTATCAGCATCCTCTTCATCCTTTCCCCTGTAGATAAAGTCAATGGCATAATACAAACTAATACTCCTAGATATAAATTAACTGAGATTTCAGGCATGTTAAAACGACTAGATTTTCAGATAATTTACATATATATAAATATAAATAAGGCTTTCTTATATAGACTTTCGGAGTACTGCATATCCCACTAGTCAGTATTTTACCAGAATTGCAATTTCCTATCTGGGAATTGTGCATTATAGCAACAAAACGATTATGCTATGAATCATCATGATAGCATTGGAAGCACGGTAAGCAAAGAACAATTCTCAGTCCTACATACAATATCAGACTGGACCACACCTAGTTCTTGTACGTATCCTCGTAAATGTATAACAGCAATTTCTAGGACACACCATTAATACTCTTCAAAATAAGATCATACTAGTAACTAGTGTAAGTTAACCATGGAGTGCATAAGAACCAACTCACTGTTTTAAACATCGTAATTAGATAGATTAAGGATATAGAGCTCTACACTATGCCTGAACCTCAGTTTATATCACATGCCACTTCCCTTGTGACTATGCAAAAAAGGACTACATGAATAGAAGTGGGAGGAGGAAATTATGGAGGAAAAGAGAAGAGAAGGGGTCCAAGAGTGGCAATCTCCCGATGTTAATTATTATCAATGGCATTAAGTTTCCATATTTCCTGCTATATAAATGCTACCGCAATTAATAAGAGTTCTAACTTTAAATCATGTCAATCCTACACTATGCCCATAAGGAGCTTCAAATATTTATCGGAAGTCCTTCCTAGTTTCTTACATGTAAATATGTTCCCCTAGTACCCTTGAAATATATATATAGGATTGCACATAATTGTTTGCTTCATGTAGATACGAGTAAAAAAGCAGGCAGGATTAATCCCCTTCAAATCAGAGTTCGTTATATCAGTAAGTTTTGCTAATATGTATTTCGAGTTTTTCACACACACAAAAGACAAATGTCTGGAAAAGCCTTCTCAGTATCTTTTTCGATTCTCAAGACTTTTGTGCTTATTCTCAAAACTTCCATGTCTTGATTATATATATTAATTTAGTAGTGTAGAGAGAATATATACATTGAGTGGCAAAAGCATATTTTTCCCCTGTGTTATTGTAAGTTGAAAGTTGCTGGATATTGGCAATGGGAGCTTTGTGCTCCCTTTGAGCTCCAAGGGAAATAAATGTTAGAATGATGCTGTGTGCTCAAGGTAAGCCTGTTAATGGATCGAGATTCGATCCAATCTGTAGCTAAATGAACAGATATAAATCTCTAGAAAAAAAATCTGATCAGTTAACGAACTGATCCGATAACGAGCGGATATGGATTTGATATTATTCGATCCATAAACAATCCAATCCGAACACACACACACACACACACACACACACACTAGCTTACATCCGACTGTACTTCAAGTCAGACCACTGCTGTAATCATATAGGTAAATTTTAAAAGGTCAACATTTAATCAAAACAATTAATTCCCCTCTAGGTGTGGACTTTCAATTGCGTACTTGACAAAAAAATAAGTACCTTCCTGATAAAAGAATCACAAGTGCAATACCTCTAAATGACTTCCTACACCTCTTTTAAGTTCAGTTTCACTCGGCCAAAAGGATGACAACACTGTTATAAAATTCAGTAACTATGAGTTGATGACCCTTGGAAGGGAGCCAAAAAAGACTGGGGGCAGGGTGAAGGCAGCTGCAAGGAAAGAACTAATGAGACCTAACACCAATTAAACGCAAGTAATGATCTTATTTCATTAACCGCTAAAAGTTGAGCTAGTACTACACTTCAAAGTGGACTTGTAGACTTTTAGCTACTGATTCAACACGCGTTTCTTTCCTGCCTTTTATTGAGGTATGCTTGATTTGTATACTTTCAGGAAATTTAATGAATTCGAGAGACAACTTTAAGTGGCCTATAGATGCTTGCACAGTGCAACCAGAAATTAATAAATAACCATGCAAGAGAAGTATGAAACCCCGGAAGAGAGGTCTCCAAGTACTGGACATATTAACACACACTCTACCAACCTGGATTGCTGCCAAATATGTTTGTATTTGTTGTACAGCTCGCGGGAGAGTTCATCCTTGCAATACCCAATATTACTCAAGACCATTAGTAATTGATGGAGAGGATGAATCACACTTTCCGGTAAAGGATCAAATGACATCTGGGGTTGATCGTCTGAATATCCATTTTGAAAATGTGGACTTCCTCTATTTGACTTGCTTTGGGCAAGCTCCCCACCAATGCGTTCTAGATGACCTGATTGTTAAATTATAATCAGGTACTGCAATTCTAAAATTATAAGGAAGAAGACATGAGGCACAAATTCACCAATCATACCAGCAAAATCCAGCAAACAATTCAAAAATGCAAGTCTAGCAGATTCCTGGATTTCTTGAAGCTGCAAAAAGATGTCTTCTGACCTCTTAGCTTCATTTCTTAAAGACTGCACCATCCTGATAAAAAAAAAAATCATTAAAATAATACTTGAAGTAAATATTCAATCCTAAAATAAGTAGAATGAATACAGTAACCACCATGAGAAAAGGGTCAAATATCAAAAGATTCAACCTCTGAACAAATGTTACAAATTTACATACATACATACATACATACATATATATATATATATATATATATATATAAA
The DNA here is from genome assembly GCA_003724115.2 of Anethum foeniculum. Classification (NCBI taxonomy): domain Eukaryota; kingdom Viridiplantae; phylum Streptophyta; class Magnoliopsida; order Apiales; family Apiaceae; genus Anethum; species Anethum foeniculum. The sequence goes on along the minus strand of PHNY01210195.1, from coordinate 47,180 downwards.
CTTAATAATGTCTTGGCAAGAAAAGAACTTGATTATGATGTGAGTTGAGATCTGGCTGCATCACATTATAACTTGCATGCACAAATTGGAATGAATGTACATTATCATTGTATTAACTGGTCACCAGAAATATATAAACTTGATTATGACTTGGAAAGAAAAATAGCTTGATTATGATGTTAGTTGAGATCTGATTGCATCACATCAACAACTTGTATGAATGAATTGGAATGCATATACATTTTCATTCTATTAACTGGTGAGAGAGGGAGCGTTTCCATAGGGGACAGAGAGGGGGCAATGAAGGGAGCATTTCCATATTACTCCCACTTTCGGTTCCGGGCCTTCCGGCTCTTTAAATTTCCTTGGAACTTTCATTTGAATGCACAATAAATTCTGGTACGGAGAGATAACCGTGTACACTCTGCAATGGTACGGAAAGATAACCCTGTACTCTACAAATCACTACTAAGTTTGAGTAAAGCAAAAATTATCTAATAATTTCAGAATCATAAGGATAATCCATTAGGAAGTCAATGTGAACACAATTCAATTAGGCTTCATGACTCTTGCATGAAACCATGTACTCCTCTGGTCATTGCATAAGTTGTTTGACTTTTTGCAAGCATCTCAATTCTCAAAGTGCTTTCAAAATATAGTTATATTTAATAGTTTATTATTTTTCTTTTGGTACAAAGAATATATATTCAAAATAGAAAACTAAAACACATATATATATATATATATATATAACTATATTTTCAAAGCACTTTGAGATGCTTGCAAAAAGTCAAACTTATACAGGATGAGTTTAAGGGAGGGCTTAAAGAGGGGATATAACCTATCTCCAAAGAATCAGTAGTCAAAATTTATCAAATTATTTCACTTTAAGCAAAATTAGCCAAACATTTACATCCAAATTGAAGTTGAAAATACCACTTTTGACTTGTGTACGAATTAAATTGTATTTATTAAAAAAATTAATAAAAGGGGGAATCAGATAAGTAGCACTTTTAAGTTATAAGTAACTTCTTTTAAGTTGATATAAAAAGGCATACCAATCTTGAGGTTTTATTCAACATAAAATTCCTTCGACCAGCATCTTGCTACATCTTAATTAATAACTGAATAAATTTTTTAAAATAATTTCCTTCGACCAGTACTACGTCTTAATTTACAACAACAGTATAAGTATTTAAAAATAATTATATTTAACGATTTGCTTATTGGACATCAAACGGTATCAGAAACATCCACTTGAACATCACAAAGGGACAGGTTGACCAAAGTATATTATCCAATCTTGTCTTGACTAAATCTGTGTATTAAGCCTACCATTTTTTAATGTTCATGCTGCGTTTTAGTAGAGTCCACTGTAAGCACAGGCAGGGGAAGTTGGCATTCACTATGTTATCCAACTGGAGCTGATACCAGAATCATATTACACTCATCCTATACCTCTCGTAATGTTCTGACGGAAAGCTTAACAGCAGTCAAGTGGTTCACAACTACCATATATTCCCAATAAGCAAAGAACACCATCAGTTAACTAGGATTATGGTATAGCATGTATATTTTGACTTCTCTAATGATAGGCCAATAACACCACCTTAGGCTGCATTCATTGCCATGTACTACCCAATTTTCATGATCATCTCCTAATTAGAAATAAACAATATTATATCTGTACTTGTACATTCTATTTGCTCACATGACAGCCTTAAGTAAGTTCAGGCTATATGCAGGGAAGGGGGGAGGACTGAGATGGAATATATGCTACTTTTCCTCCTAAAATAGGAAACTTACAAGTTGATTTGGTCCATTGCCGAAACTAAGATTGAACGGAAAGCTAGGGGCAACAAAGAAATTGTGTAAGGAGACTTGTTTCTTTCAAGGACAGACACTGGGGTCCACGATTCTTCTTTCGCTAGCTCTTCAGTTGAAGTTCTCATCCATGAACAAAGTCTTAGTATATAAACTTTTGTAATCTCAGACTGAAGCGTCCGCAAAGCAGTTACTGTTGGTCAGCAAATGGCTAGTCAGTGAAATTGGAAGACATTATGATAGCCAAAACAATAAAATTGAGTTACCAGCAACAGAAGGCGCCGAGTCTTTTGCTTCAAATGCTTGGCATGCTTTAGATATCTCCATAATGGAATCGTTCATGTATGGGCGAAGAATATTTAATTCTTCGAACTCCTGAAATGTTTTCTGGACCTGTAAATATAAGTACTAGATACATTAGCTTCACTCAAATAACATTAATAAGAAAACACTAGTCAATAGATAGTAATTTGACTCTTTGAATTGCAGCAATTCCAAAGTCATGCAGAGCGTAAACCTTTAACCACGTGCACATGTTCAGAGTGTACACGAAGGTCTAGGCATTTAGGTAGAGATTCTCTGCACTATTTTCATGGTAATGGACAGTTCTCTCTTGACCTACTTGAATATTAGAATGCACCCCGTGCACTGAGTGCAGAATTATGATTAGATACGGAATGTCTCTAATTCCCAGTGGCTATGACTAGATTTTTTCAACCATGACGAAACAATAAGATAATTTTTCTTCTTTGCTTCAGTGACTTGCTCTATATATTGAGGAATATGCATATCTAGGACAAACAATTAAGAAAGGAACTTGAAACTTAGAATTTTATGATTTCCTGATTAGATTTTTATGACCACCAGAAAAGGTCAAAATAACTTTAGACTAGATGAGAATACATATAGAGTTTATACAGAAAAGTTCAAAATTTTGGTTTCTTAAACTGAGCGCAATTATTTGTGCAATAAAACAAGCCTGTTACCTTAGACTCGTATGCAGATATGGTATTACGTATCATTCCAGCAACTTCTTCCAAAGAATGAGCTGAAAATTTTCCATCTCCTCTTTCTTCATTTTTATTTGCAGAATTGCTAACATTGGTTTCACCAGAAACTTGGGAAGACTGAAAAATGAAAAAGAAGTACAGATATGAAGACTCCGATATTTAAATATATTTTTGACATCTTTAAATCCATGCAAGCTTACTGGTAAATATGTTACAAACAAAACAAGGTAGAAGGAGTATTCTATTATATTACTAAACAAATAGACACCCCGCTTCCAGAGAACCTCACCAATCCTAGATCCTACCAAACCATGAAGTTAGACCAAGTAAGTGTAACAAATCCTAGCCAAGCGTTCCTCAACCCTCCAATATGCCAAGGAAGGTATTAGTAAGTAAACAAACAATAAAGTGAGAGATAATAAACCAAACCTACCATTTGAAACATATAAAAAAAATGCGCTCTCTGAATAGACTCGTCAAAACAAAGAATGTATGGACTGCAGCTAGTATTTCAAAAAATAATCTTTAAAGATGAAAAAGTTAATGAAGACCTCAAAATGATGTATACCACATACATTGCACCTCATTACTAATTAACTTGAGCATGTATTATCCACTGTCAAAAGACAATGAATAATACAATAGCAGATGTAGTAAATTACCTTTGCGAATTTTCCACTTGAAACTGATAGAGTTGTTTTCCAGAAGCCTGGTACGTGATGAATAAGGACAGCAGTCAATCTACGGATATACTTTCCTCTATGAGCATCAACTTCTTCGCTGCTTAACATTAGCGGCTCTATATCTTCTAAAGCACTACCATAATCGGCATCCGTCTAGTG
>PHNY01210195.1:0-16159 GCA_003724115.2 Anethum foeniculum | reverse complement strand
CATGAAGCATTTCCATTTCAGTGCAAAACAGGAACGTTCAAAGATGCTGTATTCTTTTCAGATTGCATTGGAAAGAGAAATGAAGAAGCATGTGCTTGGACCTAGTCAATTAGAATATTTTTATTTTGTCTTTTGTACATGTATTCTTGGTAGTATATAAACTAAGTGTAGCAAGTATATTGAGAGTGATTCATCAATTGAAAGAAAAATATTGTAATCACTTGTAAGCAGCTGTGTACAATTTTGTATCATAGAGATCTTCATCAATATACATCTCTGGTGGTGATTCAATCCACCCGAAAGTTTTTAAATCTGAGTTCATTTCATTTGTTTTAAAATATTTTAGTTAATATCTTTTAATTTCAGAAAATTTATCTGAATTCCATTCAACCCCCCTTCTGTAATTCAGTTGTTACATTATTGGGAACTAACAGCAATATAGATAGAGTTTTAAACATTAAATACTTCAGTCTGCAACAATGAAGAGACGAATAATTCAAATTTAATGAATAGTCCAACAACAAACCAAAAAATTCTCACACCAACAACTCATGCTAGCAACAACAAATTCACGATTCAATCAGCAAACAAGAGTACTGTAACATCCCACATCGATTAGAATAAGAGTGTTTGGGGCCTTTATAAGGACAAGTCAATAACTAATGTATACCAGATCGCTAGCTTTTTCGGACTGACCTGTGGTGGGTTGTTGAATCCGGTATACATTCGGTTATGGGCTTGGATGTTATAAATGGTATCAGAGCTCTACCCGGCCGGAAGTGTCGAGGCACTGCCCGGGTTCCGTATTTGTGTTTGTGGGCTCGACGAGGACGTCGACCCTATAAGAAAGGGTGTTTGTAACATCCCACATCGATTAGAATAAGAGTGTTTGGGGCCTTTATAAGGACAAGTTAATAACTAATGTATACCAAATCACTAGCTTTTTCGGACTAACCTGCGGCGGGTTGTTGGGTCCGGTATACATTCGGTTATGGGCTTGGATATTATAAGTACCTAACACAATTTACTGAAATCAGAGCTGAAATTGCAAACAATATAAAATACTAATTTAGAAAAAAATTACTATATTAACAAAATATTCTAGAATTCTGACAAAACATAGGAAAATACTATTTGTCTGTAGTGGACTACAGAAAATTGCAGCATACTAAAATTAATAAATAAGGCGATAGGCAGTACCTAGTATGACATATAATCGGTCATTTTAGTTACTAAATATGAGTATATCTTTATTTGACATTTAATATATGTACTATAATTTGACATACCTATTGAATTGCGGAGCACTAGAACAAGTTCATTTTTTTATTCATGATTGATAATTCATCTCGTTCTTGTATCTCCTTGACTTTCTTCGCCCCGGTTTCTTTGAAATATCATCATCATCAAGAATCATGGTAGAGAAATCTTGTAATGCAGGTCAATCACTCTTGTCCGATATTGGCTCAAAGTCACCTTGTGCCACTCACTTATAAAAGTTTGTATATATCACTACTACATTAGCACAAGCAGCAAGAATTTGAGGGCATTGAGTATGATATGTCTGTCATTTATTGCATGCACGTGTACGTTCATGTAGCTTACCAATCTGTTTCTTCCCTCCCTTCTAACCATGCTTCATTTTCATCACCACAAACACCAATGATTGAGGTCCACTTTTATCACTTAATATCCAGTTGCATGTTCTTTCTCATTGTTCTTAACTTTATTGGCATGCTTCGTGAACTCGTTACCATTAAGAGTATGCTCATGTATCTCCACATGACACTGGTCGAAGTAGCTAACCACCTTGTTGTATAAGGCTTTACTAATGAATTGATTGAGAGTTCTCTTGAATCTTTAATGGCATTGTTCCAACTCTCATCCAAATTCTTTGTCATGATGCCGAATCGCTTACCATCATCATAAGCTAAAGCATATTGCTTCTGTTTATCTCATTAAACCATTATTCTGCTATAGGCTCAGCTGCCACCAAGGAATTTCAATGCAAGACTAATTTGGCCTCTATCAATTGGCAACACAATGCAACCACCCTTTCTTTCAAATTCATTTTCTTGAACTCCTTAGCAAAACTAGCAGCTAGATGTCTAACACAAAAACGATGATATCCATGTGGTTCGCACCATCCAATATTAGAATTCTTCATAGCAGATATGATACCATGATGCCTAGCATAAATCACATGAACCATCTTCCTCAATCTCTCCATGAACCAACTCTAACTTGCTACAACCTCCCCCCTCCCCCGGCAACAATTACAAATGCTACTGGTAGAAGATAGTTGAAGATGTCAATTATTGCAGCCGTAAGTAAAACTGCACAGTATTTTCCATGTAGATGTGTACCGTAAGTAAATCATCTTCCTCAATCTCTCCATGAACCAACTCCATCCGTAAGTACTGGAGTGCAATGTGCAAATGCATCAATACAAGACTTAAATGTCCAAAAAAACTCGCCTAAATAACAAGATAAGTAAAACCATCAAACAAATTATATCTAATAAATGACATATACATGATAAAAAAGATCGCGCAATATTCTTAAATGCCATAATAAATGATGGAAAACGGCCCCATATAACACAATTTTAAGATAAAAAGCCAAAAATCACACAACTCAAATAAATGGCCGCAAATAGCACAATGAAACACTACTTAGTGTAGCGTTTTGACTTAGTCAAAAACAACTTAGAGTTGTGTTTACAATAGTAAAAAGTTGTTTTTTCAGCAGTTGAAACACAACTTAAAGTTGCATTTTTAATAGTTTTCATTAATATTTTATATTTTTATATATATTTTTTTTGGGTTCGACGGTTTCCTTTTAGGTTTTAAAAATATTCAAATTTTTAATTAATATTTTAAAGTTTTATCTATATTTTCTTTGGGGTTCACGGTTCCCCTTTAGGGTGAAACGGTTCCCCTTAGAGTTTTAGAAATATTCAGTTTTTATAAAAAATAAATAAAAGGTACAATGATTTAGAGTTTAAGGCTTAAAACCTAATTTAATTGTGGACCCTAAATGATGATACATCAGATATCGGTTGTCTCAAATCATGCTATTTGAAGTGCCAATATTCATGTATACCAAGATTTATAGCATGTAGTACATTGAACAATAAAGGAAGCTTCTAGTATGAAACCTTCCAAGACCCATAAACCTTCTCACTTACGATTTTTCTTTCATCTCTAAGTTTTTTCCTTGTTGGTGTGTAACCAACTTCCATGACAACTGTAGCAATTAACACGTTTTCTGAAATAGTAGGATCAACAACAATAAAGTTAATAATGAATTCTACAATGTGTGAGGAATCTAGATTTCGATTATTTTGTGAGATTGAGTGGTTCAAACATGTAAGTGGACCTTTAGTGTCCACAGTCTCAAAAAAAATATGTGCCTTTCTTTATCTTACCCTCAATCTTTATTGATAACCATCAATATTTTATTTGCATCCTACTTTTCAAGTGACAGAATCGGACTTTATAACCTTTATCTCTTGATGGTTTGAGATATGCACCTTTTTTACCACACTCGTAAGCTTTTCTTTTAACTCGAACATCATCCCTTTTGTTAGCTCGGTTGGATTATAAACTTCACTACGTTATTCATGTCCCTACTCAGATTTGAAACAACTATTGATGATCTATTTAATGATTTGTAGTAAGGGACATCGTCATCTATGAACTCACTACTTGCTCTAGAATTCGCTTCAATACCACTACTACAAACAAATAATGTTCTGCTCGAACTTCCACTTAAAACGTGTCGACTCCAACCTTGCACACTTTTTGAACTGTATATTTGTACTTAAAGTATTTTTTGAACTTGCAGCAATCTTTGAGCGAACTAATTCTGTTAAATCCTCACATGAACCAATTGGAGCTTTTTCTATTTAAAACTCCACTCGAATTTTAATCCTGAAATCAACTAAAGATTCAAACATAAACTCTACATCATCGTCATCATCAATTAAGACAACCCCGTTTTACTGGTCGTATGATTCATAAACCTACGGAGTTCAATTTAAACAAATTAGATTCTATTTATTACTTTGAATACAAAATATTAAGAAATCTTTGGTATCTCAAATTGAAGTCCAATTTCACAAATATCACTACATCTCTATCATAAGCACAACCACAACACTATCAATCGTTATATTTTCATCACAACATAACTATCCCCAAACAAACCTAGGTTTTGAATCCATAAAAATAAAGATGCTAAAATTGAAAAAGATGAAATGTAATTGAAATTAAAATTCAATGGAGTAAGCAAGAGAGATAATTAGAACTTTTTTAGTTTAGATTACATTACCTCGCTTGTTTGCTTTTTAAGAAGAAGCATCATAGTAGACATCTATCTAGAAAAATACAGTGGATGGTTGTATATATCATGAATATTTATTTTTACTTAATAATACGTTACACATAAATGTGTAATACGTCTTGATACTCGAACACCACTAGCGTATTTGCGAGATACCTTAAACAACAAAGTGTAGCACCTACCTGGCAATACGTGTGTCCATTATATATGTTAGATTTTATGATGTGTCTCACAACATACGTTATAATCACGAGCATATCCAGTGATGCTCCTCATATATGAACATGTATATATGTAGTACTCCTTCCGTGGTAGAGTATATGCCCAATACACCTTATAGTACAGGGTATGTGGAGAACACTCCTTGCCCGGTGCTGTCTCTAGGGCTGCATCGCATTCATCAAAGATGTATAGAAGATAAGGCGCGCTCATGGCACACTCCAGTGCAACAAATAATTCTCAACTCAAGTCAAAAATTGATTACAACCATAAAGTAGATTTAAACATGTCAATAAACCTAAATTAAGAAAATAAAAGTTATTCAAATACAGTAACTGCTCAATATAATAATAATTCCCAAAATCAATGAGTATATTACAATCCATATTAAACCCTAGCTCGTATATATAACATACAATAAAAATAGTAGTGTAAATTGCTCGAAACTTACAAATCAACGATTCGTTCGAGGGAGAAAGTCGACTAAAACAACAAACGATAAAGGTGGTATTGAATTTGATACCGAACTCTTAAGTTTTGTAAGTGGATATAAGATAATTTTTGGTATACAGTTGAATCGTGTTTGATGTTTGTAGTGTAGGCGAACTTTGTTGATTATTTTACAGATACACTACTCTATGGGGTATATTGGCCTTGAATTCGAGAGTGACTACATCAGGCCAAGGGTCCATCAAAAATAGGTATATTAGTCATTTTCTTTACAAAAAAAGTATTTGATTTTAACTGAAATTTATATATTAAACTACTCATTATTGTATATTTATTTCAAAGAACGGTAAAAAGGATGATAAGGAAAGATCTAATCTCTGTGTAATGGTGGATATCGCAAAATAAAAGAATTAAAACAAAATAATATGACTTATTGGCTATGTCATTAGAACAACCATTCACCAATTAAAAATAAAGAGATGTTAATTATATTTATGTATCCAATCAATTCATGGTACTATATATATATATATGCATAAATAATCACAATAACTTCCCATATTTCTTTGTGAGCTCCCATTGGGTGATTTGCAATGCTCTGTCAGACATTTATATATTTCAAGAAATCTACGATATTATATTTAAGTTTTTACTCAGTTAATTTTTTATTTTAAAGATACAGTACAAGCTAATAACCTTGCACTTTTGTTACATAAACTTCAACTCAAAGTTAAGTATCCATAAGTTTTCATGACACACATTCGTACATAGGTATGATATAATAATGAGAAATTATAAACGTACTCTCATATTAACAAGTGTTTACCCTTGGTATTGCAGATTATGACTGGACATATTTATTTTTAGGAAGAGTTATACTCCGCACCTTACGTCTCTGAGAGCATCTCAGCCCTTACAATTCCACACCATTGCTGACCAGACTATCATGCCAGATAATAATAGCTTATAGAGACTAGCACCACTAACAGACTAACCACTTCCATAGCTTGTCTTGAAAAACGTGGCACCAATATAAGGAACAACAAGAAAGAAACATAACCTTATACAATTAATTGAAAAAATAGTAAGCAATGAATGCATACTTAAAAAAGAGATAAAACGTTATAAGGCTCATGTGTAGGAGCTCGATGACCACATTACTAAGCTAAAGGATGATAGGCTCCCTGATTTGATGAAGTTGTGCAAACTCTTCAGTGGAACCTAACATGAAATCCAAGAGAGCAAAAAATTGTTGGATAAGTGGATAAATCTTTTACAACCCCTGACACCCCGAATTGTTCTTAAACTTCGATTGTCATGCCCACCTAAACGCCTAGACAACGTCAACAATGATGCTGAAAAAGATTGTGTTCAAATTCGCAATTAAGGATGCTTAGTTTGCAGATTCTAAATCTGTTTGTCCAAAAAATTACTAGCATCATCCGTTATGAAAAGTAATAGAAATAGTGTGAATATTGTTTGTTACAATATTCAGTGGAGGTCAACATGAAATCCAAGAGAGCAACAAATTATTGAATAAGTGGATTAATCTTTTAAAAACCCAAACAACCTGAATTGTTCTTAAAATTCATTTGTCACACACACACACACACCTAATACACAAACAACCTCAACGGTGATGCTAAAAAGGATTGTGCTGAAATTTGCCATTGAGGATGCTAATTTTGGTTTGGAGATTCTAAATCTATATGCTCAAATATAGAAAATAACAAAAGCAATGTGAATATTGTTAGTTATAGTTGTTCTTTTGCCGCGTTTTAGATTTAACATAGCTATGTAGCCTCAACTATCGGCGTATAATTTAATCTTTAAGTACATCTTTAAAATTTTTTTCCCAGAAGCATAGACTAATTTTTAATTCTTTAAATTTAGATAAAACTAAGTTCTCATGATTAATATTATCTTAAATTGTTAATTTCCTTAATTTTATAGAAAATAAGTGAAAAGATAGAGGGGTATATGGAAGAAAAATCATAGGGTTGGTTCGAAAGGATATCTAAATAAACTTAATTTGGGCTGCAATGTATTTTCATTTATAAAATTTGGAGCTCCCAAATGTATTTTACGTCATTTTTTATTGAGCATGAGGAGCATCTTGATCCCTACATTTCTCTTAATTGTTGACGTTCTTTCGGTAAAAAGTTTACGTTATGTGCACCTACATTTTATAATTTAAATAGAAATATTATTTCGTCAATAAAAAATTTGTACGTGAAAGTGGTTTATTTGTTTTTTATGCAATTAACCAATCTACACTTCCGTTTTTATGTATTTGTTAGTTCTTTCGAACATGAAACACATCTATGTAAAATGATATGGCTAATGTGAAACAAATCTTTATTGTATTATATACTATATAATACTTACTTAGTCTCATTTTAATTAATATTTGATATTTTAACATGTATTTTTAAAGTGTGAAAAAATTTATTATATTTTATTAAAAAATTATTATATCAAACTAAATTTAGATTATAAATTTTTATTCAATATAAAATTTTAGAATAAAAATTATCTATATATATGGGTGATTTTTTATGAACGAAAGGAGTATGAGAAACATATTTCAAAACTTATGTTTGCTATCAAATAATGCTAATTTAGTTATTCTACGATTCTATAATAAATCGTTACATAATCTATTTGAAAATGCATTTTTGTATATGATGTTTGACATTTTATTATTAAACATTTTTAAGTTCAAAAAATTCAGGATCTATAAAAAAAAAATTCTGTACACGGTGTTTACTAAACTAATCACCGGTTGCAAATCAATTGAAATGAAGTAATAACAAAAGAGGAGAAAAGTAAAAAAAAATTTGTAAATGAAAAAGGAATAACTCTTTATATATATTGTTAAACAGTGCCTAAACACTACCGATTTTAAAGAATAATTAACCAACTCATCTCACCACTATCAGTCTTATTTGAAATTCTTATTCATTATCACTTTATTTCTTTATCAAAACATAATCTTATGCTTTGTGTCATTGTGTGTTGTACACTCTTTTTAGGCACTGTAATGTACACTTAAATTTTTTAGATTTAAAATTATATGCACATCAAGATTTATATTTTTTTTGCTAAACAAGACGTGTATATTTTAATTGTCATGATTTGTTAAATACTTAACAAAATAACAAATTTATTTAATATGCTCGAAAACATACATTATTCTATATGGGGTGAAAGCCCTTAAGAACACAATTTTACGAAACAGTGCCCAAAATAACCACGAGTGGAAAATTTGTCCAAAATAACCAAGCATACACGCATACTGTAAGTGCACATCTAGTTACGCATAAAACTAATGTGTCTACTGTGTTGTGACATCTAACTTTTCTATTTTATATTTTATTCATTTCAAAGACTACGCACATAGGGGATGCGAGTTTGCCGACCACGCATAACCGGTATGTGTATGTCTTCCTGTTTGCGCATATAAGAAATGTGTGGCATATGAATTCTATCCACATACAATAAACCTCACACATACAGTCGGCTTACCGGCAATTCACCGGCGTTCCCACTACCCTTCCACTCAACTTGAACATTGTAGTAACACAGTCTCCAACATTTTACTTATAAGCTTCAAAAATTATACTAATTACTGGTACCCCTAATCTTAATTACAAATCATAATCTAATTAATAACGTATACAATACTTATAGATTATAAACCATCATGATGGTAGTGATAATGATGATATCTAAGGTTAAAGAAAATGATGAGTATATATAAGTGATAGATACACACCTGTGTGTTTTATTCCGGACAAAATATGATAATTGATGAGTGAGAAAGGTTGGTTAGTGAATCAACAAATGGAGATGTAAATAAGTAAATAATTTATACGAGTATACGTATTACTTAAATGCATGGGTGAGTGGGTAAAAAGGACACTTCTACCGTCAATGGATAATTCAGGCATCTGCCTAATGTTTTTGTGTGAATTTGGTCAATTTCTCTTCTATATGCCATTATAATAATAGAAAATGCTTTCATGTTATCTTCAAATTAGATATTGTATAAAATTTACAAAAATTAATTATTTATGTTATCAAATAATATATTATTTATCTAAATTAAATCTAAACGTTTCACTTCTAATAACAATCGGTTTTAATTCTTTTATAATTTTCAAATTTAGTTAAAAATAAATTCACCAACATATTGAATATGTCTCTGTTAAGATATATAACCTAAAAATGAAAAAGAAATGTTATACACGAGTAAGATATAATTAGATGACTGTGAGAAATAGGGTTAGTTACGTGTTCCAAAAATTACGATAGTGTTTTAGTAGTGTTTATGTATGTATGCTAAGATTTATTCTTGAAAAGGAGAATGACAGGTTTAAATAAAAGCAAAATTACGTAGCGTGGAAGTAGGAGAGCAAGCATCCAAAAAAAAAATTAAAAATGTTTTAGAGCTTCTAGTATAAATATACAAAATAATGAATTATACCTCTCTTGACATAACCAAGCTACTCTGCCATTTCTCATTTAATGAGAAATTGTTCAACACTCTAGAGCGCCTCTTCCTCCGCTCAAGAACTTAATTTAATAATAAAACTAATTGAAACTATATAATTTATTTGACTACTTTGAATTACTTAAATTTTACAAAGTTCACTTTCAAATTATTAACCTCAAAAATATGGGTATATATATATATATATATGGCATTCTTTGATTACATACTACTTCCTCTTTATTTTTGAATCAAAGCAGTGGCGTATCCAGGATTATAGCAAGGGGAATCATTAATAAAAAAATATTACAAAAGTCTTAAAGTTCTTAAATACATAATAATCCTTATCATTTTTTTATACACTATCACGATGAGGTAATTGAATTCTTCGAGATGCCATCTTTTGAAAACGTTTCAAAATCAATTCACGATAGATCTTTACAAATATATCCTTCTCGATGTATACCACCAAATTATCATTCATTCATTCATCTCCCATTCGATTTCGCAAATCAGTCTTGATAATACTCATTGCAGAAAATACTCTTTCAATATAAGCAGTTGCCACGGGTAGAAGTAATGCTAATTCATCAAGAGATACACTAATGAATATGTGCAAGACTTCTTAGTTGCAACCATTTTCTTTGCAAGAGTTTTCAAATCTCCGATGCAAGAAAATTCTTGATCTCTCTTGACATCATAAATGTACATGTCTAATTGATTGCGAATCATAAGAAGTTTTGTCCATGAAAAATCTTCCTGATAAAGATTAGAAAGATGCACTAGTTTATCAACATCAAAGGCAGGATATGTATCTCTAGGATCAAGAAGAGCTACAGAAAAAAACAAGTTTGTACTTGTTTCTGGAAATCGGTTATCCAACTCTTATGAAATTAAATCAACAATCTAAATTGTAAATGATAAATACTAATATTAGTAAAGATTTAATATAATAAGATTAATATTGTTAAAATGGACTTGGTAAGTTACCTTACAAAAAATTTCAACTCGATAATGATAATGGTTGGTAACACTTTGTCCATCTCGTCTCATTCAGGTATGAGATTGTATGATATCATTCATATTAACAACAGTGATATTATTTGCCACATAAAAAGAGTTGACCTCATCTACAAAGATATCACATCTTCTTTCTCGAAAGTCTCTTAGTTGCTCCTTTACATTTTTAAGCAAATGCACAGCTTGTACAATATTTTGATCTTTTTGTTGTAGCACATTTGATAAATCATTTGTGTACCAACAATATTTGTTTCATCAAGTGAAAGATAAACACAAAGTCATAACTTTTAATTCTAATCAATAAGGTTTTAGACATACCTCGTGTATCACAATTATTCCCATCATCAAAAATATTTTCAAGAACTTCTATCACTGGAGGGCCTCATTGAATATAAAAGTAGCAAAGTTATGTAGTGTGATCCGCATCTAGTATCACCCGGTCTTGCCAATCCCGTTCTTGATTTTATCTCTCCCGCTTGTAATTTCTTCGATTTCAAGGCGTTCAACTATTCGATCATGATGGCTTTGTCAAAGTAACTCAACCCTTTTACAAGATGATCCACTCGTGTTCACAATCAAGTTAATGAGACCAAAGAAATCGCTAACAACTCGATTACTTTTGGCAACAACAACTACTACCAATTGAAGTTGATGAACAAAACAGTGAACTTACCAAACAAAATGATTTTCTTGTAAAACTAGAGACTTTAATCCATGAAATTGTCCTGGCATATTTGTAGTACCATCGTAGCCTTGACCTCTCAATCTAGATAAAGATAAGTTGTGTTTCAAAAACAAGGCATCAATGGTATCTTTTTAAGATCTTGATGAAGTATCAATTACATAAACTGCAGCCAAAAAGCGCTCAATAACTTATCCATGATTGTTAACATATCGAAGAACAACAACCATTTTCTCTTTGACTGAGATATCACGAGATTCATCCACCAAAATAGTGAATAGTTTATCACCAATATCATTCAAGATTGCAAGTGTAGTCTCCGAAGCACATGCATTAGCCATTTCTTTTTGAATTGAGGGAGCAGTCATTTGATTGTTTCTAGGAGCGTTTTTAGTGACAACCTTAACAAGATCTTCATTTCGAGCACTGTCCCATCAAGAAACTCAAGAAAATTTCCTCTATTATTAGAAGTTAAGGACTCATCATGACCACGAAAAGGCAAACCTTGTCGTAATAAAATAGAAGTCACATCCAAAGTTGCCATTAAACGAGTGTGATAAGTTACTTCCACTTCACGACTTTGACGTGACATTACATGTGATACACTTTGCCTTAGATTTTTAAAGGCTTCAAATAGTATTAGAGTATCACGACATACACTATTAGTTTCACTAACATGATTTTTGAATTTTTCCAAAGCTCTCTTCCAATTCCTAAATCTCTTCTTTACAAAAGCGTCATCCCCAAAACGACTAGAATTTGTTGGCTTAAAAAGAAAGGAATAAATACAATAAGCAGCATCCTTGGATATATTGTATTCCAACCAATCATGCAGACCGAACCAATTCCCTTTAAAACTCCTTTTTAATTTACTACATTGACTTTTTGGAAAATTATGTAGTCTTGGTCGACAAGCACCTTTAGAGTTGTACTCTTTCCGAACGCAATCTCTAACCCTAACATCAAATTCTTCAATTGGTTTTCGTTCTCCCGGATCACTTTTAATATGATTTGGATCAAACTCCAATATAAGATTAGAGTTTATTTCTACATTTGATCTAGGATCAGACTACTACCGCCACTTGAATCCAATGAATTTCTTGGCCTTTTAATAAAAAAATTATCGATTGAGATTAAGCTTACATAAATTTTAACACAACCAATAATTATATTCGTAGGCTATATTATATAATTATATACTAGTACAGCCAACACTATAAAATGAGTAGGAGGAAAATATAAAATTAGGAAAAGTGAAACTTATAAATTAGCAGGAAGAATTATAGGCTAGGAAAATCCAATTGTTGGTGTATATAGCCTTAAGCCTGCTTCAAAAATCCAAATACAAACATATATTTTCACAACCAATCCCTAATTTTAACATATACAATATATATACACACACACACTAAATATATATATATATACACAAACCTGAATTTGGGGAAGAAGCATTATAGTTTTGATGAGGAAGAAGCTATATTTGTTACTAGTTAGTATTTGGCGTAAGGGGGATAAGCAGAGGAAGAGCACGAACAAGCAATAGGCTAGTAGGCAGTAGCTGTAGCCGAGAAACAGTATATTCTCTTTTGTTTTTTGATTTTACCAATTACAAGCATATTTATAAGTCTGTTTATACAAACCAATTTAAGTAATGAGCTGGCTCAACATATAAAAGGGTGGGCTTATATTTTCTAGGTGGGCTTAAATTACAAAATAACAAAATTTTAATATAGTAATTGAAAAAACTATGGATCCAGGGGCGGGCTGAAGCCCCCTGAGCCTCCCATGTAAATCCAACACTGCATCAAAGTATTACATTAACACCCACTACAGTAATTTGCCGACCATGCGAAATACTATAGATAATGCACAAATATCTAAAAGTAAAGACATTACCAACAAATTTAAAGTCTTAATAAATTGCATCCATCTAAAAAAATAAGCCTTAAAAAATTTAGATAGCATGTCACTATCTTCGTTACATAACAAAAAACTGAAATTGTGAGGCTTGAAAAATATAACTTATTCATCAATATTAAAAAGTATTTAATATATTTTCTCAATACATTTCAATTTCATATTTAAAAATGAACATAATACTAAGGGCCCATTAATAACAACTGAATGAATCAAAATGAATTGAAAGAGTGGGAAATTGTTGTTCAAATCATTTGTTTGATTTTCTTAAAACTAGCTCTATAGCCCGTGCAATGCACGGGCATGTTCTAGATTGCACTTGTTTTATCTCCAGTTATTAACTTTGTATTAATGTTATGGCCCGGTGGACGGATGATGTATTTGTTTGTATATATTAGGAGTAAATTTTGGGGTGGAGTGACATTGGTGAATGACATGTTCTTCGACATTTGACATTAAGCTGAAACAACTTTTGTAGTGGTATTTCTTATTGTACATTGCCGAGGGCGATCCATGTGGATTGTTGTAAAAATGTTTGTGGTTGTTTGTACTACATATTATAGTAGTTTGTTTACGTATAATTTTGTTTTATAACTTCTATTTGAATATAAGTCTTCTAGAATTTTTATTCTTGACCTTAATAACTCATCCCCCTCCCTCGTTCAATATCAAATACACTTTTCGAGACATGCTAGGCGCCTCCTGGTTGCATTTGATATAAAAACATTATCAAGGTTATTCGTTTTAATCGATACCATTCTTTCACGCTTTGGCGTGCAAGGACGTAGCCAAACAACGTTATAAACCAACATGATTTATGTTTTATAAATATTATAAGCTAAAGCTTACAGTGTCTTTTTTATTAATTAATTCATAAAGTTTTAATATTTACAGCACTTGAGAAAGAGAATGAAGTATAAATCAGTGTAGGCGATAAGGTAATATAAGAATATATCTTGGAGGTCCACTACTTAGACAAGGTGTAATCTTTAGCCAGTTTCATGCATGGACATACTCTAAATATGTACAAAGTATTGATTTGTTCAGAATTATTTTGTGTATATGTAGGTTAGAAATGTGATCAGAATTATTTTGTGTGTTAATGTGTTAGAAATGTGATTAATCAGTAACAAAACACTTAATGTCACTACAAGTTTGTATTGTATTTATATACATGAAAGTTCATTATATTATTATCTTTATGTGAATTTGAACTTATTTGTACCACATAGTTAATACTTAAAAGATAACAGTGATACAGTGTCGGCCCTGACCCAGTGCAGCCAGTGCGCTCGCACTGGGCCCACTGGGATCAGGGGCCCCTAAATCCTATTTGCTCCATGTTTATGTATCCCGGAGAATGCAGAATCGGTATATGCTTATAAGAACTCAATGTCCCATAACTTTTCCTCTCCAGAGGAAAAAGGATACAGGTTTGATGTCTTTATGATGTTCATATATACATGGAGTTAGGGGGAGCGCGGGGCGGATCGGTTCGGTTTTATGCTAAAACCGAAACCGCGTACCCTCGGTTTTTAAAATTGAAAACCGAAACTGCAACCGCAACCATCGGTTCGGTTTCGGTTATAAAATAACCGGATCGGTTATAATCGGTTCGGTTTCGGTTATAAAACCGAGTCAAATAAAAATAATAAAATAAATATAATTTTTAAAATTTTTAAACATACAACCAATTTGTTTTACGAAAATTAACATACAAAATATATTTCCTTATACATTTTTCTCTTTACTAATTAGAAATTATATATTTTTTGTAACATCGAATTAAAAGGCAGAAAGCATATAGTATTAATACTACATATTCATATAATATAAAGTTTATTAATACTGTATATCTTTTTGACATATTAGAATGCACACATGTATTAGTTTTTGCAACTGAAAGCTAGCCACTATATGTTTCACCAGATAAAACTCACTTAAAAAGTGCAAAATAAGATACTACATTTATTGGACAAAACACACAAAATAATATATGATGCTACTTGGTAAAAACCGGCTACAAAGATTGTTAGGCCCAAACATAAATATATATTTAAGATAAATTATAAAAATATTTGTATTTATTTATTTTAAAATTGATATAAATTATATAAAAATATTAACTAATTAATTAATTCCAATTATCGGATCGGTTCGGGTTTTTTCGGTTCGGTTTCAACCTATAACCGAAACCGCTATGCGGTTTCGGTTTCGGGTTTTATTTTTTCGGTTTCGGTTTCGGTTCGGTTTTATACGGATCGGTTTTAAGCGGTTTCTAGCGGATTCAGATTTATTCGGTTTTTTGCTCAGCCCTACATGGAGTAGTACTTAGTACGTAGTAAGTCACACTTGATCAAACAAATACAAGTATTATTATTTTTCAAATGAAACACTAGCTCATAATTTTAGAATATGTATAATTTAATCTTGTGAATGTTCGTTACAAAAATTAATTTGTCACTAATTTAAAATAGCTATATTATATATGTATATAAATAGTACATATAAATTTGGATTCATTTAAAATGCTTAAATATAAAGTATTTTAATGAATTTAATAACTTTTAATTTCAAATAATATATCACTATGTGATAGTTATAATAGAGTGTAATTTCTTATATTTGAATGAAAATGAGCCTTAATAAATCTAACTTTATAAAACTTGAGTTAACCACACTATTGAGTTAATCAATCAGAGAATTTTACATTAGTTTCTACCAATCAAAGACGAGTTCTAAAATTTAGACCAATAGTATTGTATTAAAAAAATTTCTTATTTACTATTATCATCCAACTATAATAACCATAGTTAATTTATAATTTTAATTTAAATATAGAAGTTACTTGATTTAATATATTCATCAATTAAAAATTAGACCAATAATACTGTAATAAAAAATTTCCTTATTTACTATGATCATCCAACTATAATAACCGTAGTTAGTTTATAATTTTAATTTAAATATAGAAGTTACTTGATTTAATATATTCATCAATTAAAAATTATAAATTATTTTACAAC
>PHNY01210180.1:1347-12479 GCA_003724115.2 Anethum foeniculum | reverse complement strand
TCATATAAACTATAGTGAAAAAAGAAAATTATCAAGTCATATTAAATAATATTTAATAATCTAAAATAATAAAGATGTTTGGTTCATAAGATAGTTATACAATTTGTTTCACAAAAAAATCTTATTAGTAACGAGCTAACGTGTTAGATATTTGTAACAAGTAAAACAACTACTAGGTGCAAAAGTAAAACTATATGGTGAAATTTTGTAACTGCACGTAGGTTCAATTTATTTTAACTACATAATTTAATAGCATTTATTTATTATATATTCTCATCAGATTCAATTATTTACGATTATTAATTTAATTTGATACTAATATTTTAATTTTGATTCTTATTTTGCACGGGTATGAGGTTTAATTCTCTGCAAATATTAATTTAATATTTTTAATCTCGGGTCCGTGCTTCGCACGGGTTACCAACTAGTAAGGATAATTTTAAAAAATTATCATTAAATTTGTATTGAATGAATAGAGAACAAGTAATTTGGGACAAATTTTTTTGTCAAAAGTGAAATGTATAATGGAACGGGGAGTACCAAACACTAGGATTAGAGGTTTAACTCGGTCAAAACTCTAATTAGGTTTAAAAAATTATTTTTTTATAAAAAAACTAACTTTTATATATATATATATATATATATATATATATATGATGTATATACATGTATATGCATAGTTAATATACATAGTTAGCTGTTTGATATGTGTGTGTTTGTGTTGTAATTAGATGAGTTTATAAATTCAAATTTGATATAATGAAATGTTCACGGCACGTGTTCAGGAGTAAAATCATAATTCATTCAGACCGCGAATATATGATATGTATTTATTTTTATTTTAAAAATTTAAATTAAAATTCTTAAAATAACATTATAGTTTTATACTAATTAATTTTAATATTAGAATTATAAACGGTATAAATTAAAAATATAAAATATTAATGAAAACAGTATCAAATGCGTATTTTTGAAATGGAATTACCGCGCTTACATTTCTCATAGTAACGAGCCCATATTGTCCTCCAAAAGAACAGCAACAAGTTGACAAGTAGTCCGCGTCAAAAATAAGTCGACCAGTAGTCCCAACCAAAAAGAGTACTCGTACAAAATACATTTAAATACTTATCCCTCTTCTTTTGCTTCCACACCTTTCCACATCTCCCTTATCTCTCCAACTCTCCGGCGACAAAATGCCGTCCACCGGCGTACCTCAAAACCTGAACCGCGACCAATACCTCTACCTGGCCAAACTCGCCGAACAATCCGAACGTTACGAGGAAATGGTGACCTTCATGGAACACCTCGTCACTTCCACCACCTCTGAACTCACCATCGAAGAGCGTAACCTCCTTTCCGTAGCTTACAAGAACGTCATCGGCTCTCTCCGAGCCGCTTGGCGTATCGTATCTTCCATCGAACAGAAAGAAGAGGGACGCAAGAATGATGAGCATGTTGAGCTGGTTAAGAATTATAGAAGTAAAGTTGAGAATGAGCTGACTGATGTTTGTGCTGGTGTGTTGAAGTTGATGGACTCGCATTTGGTGCCTTCGGCTAAGGAGAGTGAGTCCAAAGTTTTTTATTTGAAGATGAAAGGGGATTATTATAGGTATCTTGCGGAGTTTAAGATTGGTGATGAGAGGAAACAGGCCGCTGAGGAGACTATGATTGCTTATAAGGCTGCTCAGGTACTACGGAAATTTTGTACTAATTTATGAGTGTGCTAATTGCGATTTTTATTTGAATTTGGAATTTGTTAATGTTAAATATTATTGTGATTTGTTGATGTTAATGTTTTTAGGAAATTATATTTGAATTTATGAAGCTTATATGATTTTTAGGACAATTCTTATGAAGGATCTTAGTGTGCGTAAGCTCATAAATGAAGTTAATTTATATAGTAAGAATTAGTAATAACTTAGGTTGCTATAAATTGAGTTCTGTTAATTTGATGCTCCATTTGACATCTTGGAAGGGCTAGGAGTTGGGAAGAAAATAGAAATTGAGGATGAGATAAAAATGAAGATTTAAGATTTTAAACACTATGCTTTCCTGGAGTTCCATATCTATGTTAATAAGTAATGAGTGTGTGTGGGAACACAACACTTATGTCAATTTCAAAGATGGAGTATACTTGGGAACTATTCAAGCTAACAAGCAATAATTTGCATCTTAATTAGTTCCTCCTTTTCTTTTCTTTTTTTAAACTTGTTGTGTATACAAACAATTGATGTTGCTACTCCATTTCTAGTCAGCTGCCTGTGGAGCTTGGTAAAAAACATGCTCATGCACACAGCCGCCAAACTTCTCGATCTTGAAATCTTACAACTACCACTACATGTCTTGTTTTTTATATATTTACTCCTTAACATAACGTCAAACAACATGAACCCTTTGGATCCAACAATTGTATTTTGCTTCAAATACCTCAAAAAAAATAAAAAAAAATAACTGCTGCATGTTCTTCATTGAAATACCTTTGGTGGATTATCACCAGGCAACAAAAACTTCATACAGTTAGAATTCAGCACACAAAACTTGTAGAGAGATGCCTGATTTGACTTATCTTTACTGAATGCCGCGCTTGATATCTTGTAAAAGCTAAGAGTTAGGAAAAAGATAAAGGAAAAATTAATGACAAGGTAGATATAAATATAAGATATAGCACTGTGCTTTCGTGGTGTGTCATATCTATGTGTGCACTAATATGATAGAAGTTTCCCCTAAAATAGTAGAAGTTTCCCCTATATATTATAAGATGTTTGGTACGGAGGAGCAGTAATAGAAGTTTAGCCTAATATAATAAATATTTGAAATAATAGTTTCCACAAACATGTCAATACATGCGGAAATGTAAACATGCCAGTCAATTGATATATATTTGCTAGTCATGCCCTTGCATTCGTCTCAGTTGTGTGTGATAGAAATCGAGAAATGTTATAGACTGTGTGTCTTTTGCTCACTGGCTGTGACTGATTCTGTTCTTGTCAATTTCCTTAATATAATACAGGACATTGCGGCTGCTGATCTCCCTTCAACACACCCTATCAGGTTGGGATTGGCACTCAATTTTTCGGTGTTTTACTATGAGATTCTCAATGCATCAGAAAAAGCATGTAACATGGCGAAACAGGTATGTTTGTCATACTGTTTCTGGCACTGTGGCACATTATTCAAGTTTTTGAATTTGTGCTTAGTGCAAAATATTAGCCTTTCTCTTCTTCACTCTTTTTAACTATGATGGTATGATGAAAATTGAATTTCAATATGTATAGGCCTTTGAGGAGGCGATTGCCGAGCTGGATACTTTGGGTGAGGAGTCCTACAAAGACAGCACTCTCATCATGCAACTTTTGAGGGACAATCTCACACTCTGGACTTCAGATATGCAGGTTGGTAATTATTAGGAGATTACTCCTTATATAGTGTTATAGGTAATCGAGTGCGCCATTAAAATGTCCAAGTCTTTTTGGCAACATCATTATATCTTGGTTACTGCGTTACCCAGATTCGAGTATGGTAGTCAGGCACAAAGAAAATCTAAGCATCCGACTCTCAAATATAGAAATTTTAAGATCCTCAGATTTGGATTCGAGATCAAACACCAGTGTGGGGACTAGGTATATGAAAATAATTATTTCTACAACATATTAACTTTAGCCTCTTCGTGTATTATACAAGTAGTGATTTATTCAGAAGAACTATTTACGGTGTCCCGGTGTGTTTTTTATATGATAGTTTATAAACTAATAGGACAATGATCAATGAATACAAAACAATAGGACAATGATCAATGAATACAAAACAAAAGGACAATGATCAATGAAGTACCAGAAAGAAAACTTTCCACCTGTCTCAGACTCCTTACCCTTGATCAGGTTTTTCTCTCTTACACACTAGCTTTTCAGCGGAGGATTCAGGTAAAAAAAGTCACAAGGGGCACCATATAATTAACAAATAAAATAAAATATCAGTCTTTTTTTTTTTTTTTGTGGATTGTGTCTTTGCGGGAACGCACTTAAAATTTTTCATTGGGGGCTCTTAGTTGAGCTTTAATTTTAAGTAGTTAGGCTGAATTTGAGTGTTGGGCCATCTGCTCTCTGCCTTGTACTTGCATAGCCCCTGCAACTATTCTATGTGAAAGTAAGGCAAGTAATCTGTTCTTTTCGCCTGTCTGCCATGTATCTGTCAAATTGATAGTGAGCCTTGGAGTTGCCCACATGCCTTTTTTAAAATGGACCAGCGAAGTGTCCAATTTCAACTTGTGGACAAGATAGAGATGTTACACCCTCCGTTACCTGGAGTCCTCAATTTATCAATTTTGCTATTGTACCCTTGTCAACCGGAAATGAGATGGTTGTGGGTATGGGATCTGAGTTGCATCCTTCATTATGAAAACCGAACACTTCAACTTTGAACTTTCTAGAGAGTGATGTCGATAAATGACTATTTCCTCGTTATTCTTTTGATTTATGCTATAATTTTGCCATATACAATTATGCGGATGTTTTCTTGGTAGAATAGACTAATTTTAAAGATGTAAAATAAATATAAAATAGGTATAATTTCACTTCAGTTGAGGTTATATGCCGAATTACCACACCCGTATCCCATTTGGATCCATATCCACGAAAACATAGCTTTACCCAATTCGGCGTTGTGTCTTGTTGTTTATGCGAGCATGGGAAATAATTGAACAGTTCGGTTAACAAATATTGGTTATTATCAACGGGTATGATTCAGGGAAGAAGCCATCAAATGTATATAGGGGGGCCAAAAAAATTTCATCTTACACAGTAAATTATTTAATGAAATAAATAAATAAATAATTAGT
Source organism: Anethum foeniculum (assembly GCA_003724115.2). Lineage (NCBI taxonomy): Eukaryota > Viridiplantae > Streptophyta > Magnoliopsida > Apiales > Apiaceae > Anethum > Anethum foeniculum. Next base: position 7,645 of record PHNY01210180.1, on the reverse strand, counting down.
AAAATTTTTATAGTAGAGCTCTACGTTCCTTCAAATCACTAAACCCATCTATAATTGAGTCAGTACTAAAACTTTTCTCTATTTCTCTTTCGATATAAATAAGCATACAATGATCGAGAAACTCATCATAATAATTCCAATTCCAAGTCATAGTCTTTAATGAGCAGGTAACACACATAAAATCAAGTTGTATAATCACTCAAAAAGTAAACGTTTTGTTTATTAAGAAGAGAATAAGTTATATAAGAACAAGTAAAAATATTGCTTAGGAAAAAAAAAATTACCTGGATAATGAAATTTGGATTGACGATAAGAGTGGGTCAATATTAATTAAGAAACTGATAATACATGAGATGGCTAACTATGTTGTACAATATATTTATATAAATATATCGATAAAATACAATTTTCTTAAGAATTATATGATACATGTTGCAATATTACGACAATACTGAGGGGCATTGCCACCTCTGGCCCCTATGTAGCCTCGTCCCATGTGAATAACATAGCTTACGCCCAGGTCGGGCGAGCACAAGTTAATAATTGAACAGTTCGGTTAACAAAGACAGGTTATTATTGACGGGTGTGACTATGGATGTTTATCTAAAACTAAGTTGCAATCAAAGCAAGAATCTATTCATAAATTGCACCTTATCAATAAATAGGGAATAACTCAGGTAATATTCATTACTCAGCCTAAGAGAAAATTTAAATATGTTTTTATTAGCAGAGTTGAGAAAGCATAGTCTTTTTCCTTTTTTTGCTAGGTTAGTTTGTCGTCTTCTGAAAGTCTTACATCTTTGATTTGAGAAAGAAATACTAAAACTAGCTAGATATTTCGTATATCATAACAGCTACGTGAAGGTGATCAACAATAATCAGTATATTCTATTCTTTGGTATGATATGAAACACAAAAAGTACCCTTTTTAAATTTTATACCCATGATTCCAATTTTTCGGGTCTTAGGCACTGATAGAAGTTAGAGCATTTGGTGCGGAAATCAGCATATGACACATTGACACTTAATAGTTCATTGGATTACTCTTAACTATAGAATAGCACAGGTTTAGTTTCATGTGGCTTATAAATGTCGAAAATACATGATGATGCGATCTCTTTGGTCATGCAGGAAGATACTGATGAAGTTTGAACTGATCATTAAGTCTCCATCCAGAAGGAAGATGTGTTTAAATTTCTTGCTTATAATATTAAATATGACTGTTGATATTCTCATGTTGGTGAACGTTACTGAGGAGTGTTAAACTGCTAAAGAGTTGTCTTAAGAGCATATCCAAGGTAATGCACACTTATTTATCACTTTCACTTCCTATATTTGAAAAATACTCCAATTATATTGTACTTAATGTCTAACTTTAATTTTTAGTATATTTAGCACTGAAATTCTTTTTCCTCTATATGTTATTTATTTAACATTTTAGGAAGATTAAGTTTATATAAAAAAAAAAAAAAAAAATTGTAATGTCGTACAATTGGTAAATGAAATAGTTGGGTGCCATATTTGAAGGTGGCGGATATATCTTGTAATATGCTGAAGCATCATTTGGAGTTGAAAATGGCCAACAAAAGGCCATGTATTTCTTGAATCATATACTTTTGTTCCCGTTGTAATTTGTAGGTTAGCGACTCGTAGACCTTTTCTGATCACTATATAAAGACTCGGAAGTCGGAACAGCAACTAAAATTGTCTTTTCATGTTCTACTGGATACACTGAGCTGTAGTCTGTTCTCACTCATTTACATTTTGATATCGGGCACATCTCAGTTTTAAATTGCAAATCATTGCCAAATTATTTGTTTTTAATCGAATCTTTTAGTACCAACACAGAGAGATTATTCGGGGGTTATGATGTGTGCAATTAGGTAACCATATCTAAGAAACCAAATCCTAAACAAACATTAATGTAGTCATTACGAAAGCTCCATGATTTTAATGAAAATAGAAAAACTACGCAGTATAAACCGAAAAATAACACTCCTTTTGTTTTGCATACTTAACAATCGATTTTCAAAAAATGACTTACATGGTATTAAGCTAAATGTACAACGAAAAATGACACAAATACTAAATGAGTAAATGATACTCTCTTCGTTCTGTTGGATTGTCAAGTATGCGAGAGATTGGACAGAAAGAGTATTAATCTCTTCTCTTATTGTCTTTCTTCCGTGGAACGAATGGAATGGCAACAAGGTGAAATTAAAATGATTTGAAATCTTACGAGATAAAGAGAAAATTAGATGCCGATCAATGTAACTAGAATTCTCAAGTTAACCATTTCAACAACATTAACACGTGTGCATTAGATTTTAATTTTTATTAACTGAGTTAAAATATCATAGTTGATGATACTATATAAATATAATTCCATATTTATTTGTTAGTCTTGATATCCAGGAACTCAATATAACGGAAATATAATAAACGAAGAAATTACCATATATGGGTGACTTGCTCCTAAAAAAAGGAGTATTGGGCTAATAAGAACTACGTGGGCTTAATTCCTTATGAAATGATACGTAGTCATCTTGAGTAGGGATCCGAAATTTTATCTTTTAGAATTAATTCTCTCAAGCGCAACCCCAAAATCACATAAATCGTAATCTTCCCCTTGTCATGGATATCAAATCTCTAATTTTTATAGTTTATACGAATACTCGATTACAAATTCAATGTTGGGGCCTAGTCCGTGTAGAAATTTGGTTCCAACATTTGGCGCCGTCACATTTAGGACTATGCTAAGGTGATTATTAAGTACCGAAGACACATAAATTAAATAAATTACGCTAGGTTAAATACCGAAGATGTGTAAATTAAATAAATTACGCTAGGGTAAATATCAAAGATGCATAAATTAAATAAATTATGACAAAGTTAATGCACATACCGAAGATGCGTAAATCAAATAAATTACGCTAAGGTAAATATTATTACCGAAGAGATATATAATAATTGAAATACAGAATGAAAACCAAAGAAGCATAAAAATAGATTATGCTAGGATAAAAACAGAAGTTCCAAATCCTTAAAAAATTTGGAGGTAAAGATGAAAATCTTCCCCTTCTCATGGATATCAAATCCCTAATTTGTATAGCTCTATATAAATACTCAATTACAAATTTAATATTGGAGTTTAGTCCGTGCAGAAATTTGATTCCAACAATACCTAATAGCGCTTATATCATTCCGTTTAAGTATTGACATGTACCAATAAGTTTTGGTTCCATTGTACTTTGACCTTGACCTGTTAATTTGTTCGTGTCGTGTATTTTTTCGTGTCGTGTACTCAAAGTTCAAACGCAAAACCGGCCCACTCAGGATTCGTGTACTTTCGTGTTCGTATACCTTCGTTTTCGTGTCGTTCTTATGTCTTGTTTCGTGTAAAACTGAATATAAATATAAATTTTAAATTTTTAGGTAAAAAAATTATAAAATTATATGAAATATATACGTTTAAGTCATTTATACTTACAACATTAGAAAACTAGGCATTATTTAAAAATAAATATACATATATTTATTATAAATATATTTATTATAAATATACATATTTATAATAAATATTTAATTATAAATATATTTATTTCGTGTAACTCGTGTCGTGTCGTGTACCCAAATGGTAAACACAAAATCAACAATACATCTCAGTCGTGTACTTCGTGTTCGTGCATTTTTCTTGTCGTGTACTCAAAATGCGAACATAAACACTAAATTTTCGTATCATGTGAAAAATTGTCGGGTCTAATTATACTGGTCATCTCTTATTCTTTTCGATTATCCTCTAACATATAAATTTGTGGAAAGTGAGAAGAGCGCATGATTTTTAAACCGGAAAAAGGCATTTATATATGTACATATAATTTGTATGCGGAAGTTGTTGAGATCTACAGTTATTCTACAACTTCTGATATGGTAGAATAAATTTATTGTAGTAAAAATATAATGGAAAATGAGATACATGTGTAATGTGCAAAATGGTAAAGATAGATAGATTGAAAGATAAGTGGGATAGTGAAGGGGGTTATTATCATATGGATGCTTTTGAAGCCTCTGTATAAAATATACAGAAGAAAGAGATACGATGGGTCATGGGTGTGGTCTTCATGACTGCATCGAGAGCTCGAATCTCAAAGCTGCAACTTCAGCAAATATATGTTTATGCAGAAAGACCGGTCAATAAGTTGTAACCCAAAAACACAAATATACAAAACAACAACAAAAACAGGGCTGCTGCTCGACAACTTACTGAGCTTGGACCACTTATTTACATACCCCATTGGAACTCCCTACAGCTGTAATAATATATAGATTTTGTTCTTACTTGTGAGTTGTGATGAATACAGATCTATACATGTATTCCGGACTTATATATGATCCGCTCAACCGCATTAACAACGTTAACAATATTGTGGTACACGTAAATGAATTCGGAGTTATAGTGTAAATGACTATATGTTTAAAATTCTTTTTTAGAAAAAATAAGAGGGGGTCTTTCATCTCTTCCTCAGACCCTGGAATGGAGTCTCCCATGCATAATAGCTACACGTGAGGCATGTATATTCTTTTGATTATACTGAAGAAAGGTGGTCTGAATGCATGTTTTTGGTCTGAGCAGAATATTTGGGATGAAGCAGGAGCCAATCAATTGAAAACTAAAATCCTTATCCTCCATCAAAAAAGAACACTGAATTAGTAGCTAGCCAATAACAAACTAAAGGTGTAACCAATGAGTGAGGCAAGTTAAGCATCCACATATCTTTATGTAACCGTTCCTGTCTGGAATCAGTGCGTAACTAGTCAAGATTATCGATGTCCCGGTTGAACTGTGAAAATCGAAGGCTAGCTGCATATAAATTGTGTATTATTTGTATTGGTGTAAAGAAAGAAAAAGGGATCGGAATTTGTGTTGTAAAAGTTTAGCTAAAGAGGACAAACTATAGCATGCTTGCACGTCTTAGCTTTACAAACTTACCAATTCGGTGATTCATTACTACCTTTTCTAAAGAAGTTGCACTGCTCTGTCCAACTTTATTTGTAATATATTTACAAATTTATAATCAATCCAAACCAATTATTATATGTTGAATTTTTTAGTTTCACTTAGCCTGTCTAGAGAGTAGAGAGGAATTTGCTTGATTATTGGTTAGAAAAATGTACTAATGCTAGTAGTAAATTACCCGTCAAATAAAACTATTTACCTGTTCTATAACATCCAGTGACTGACTGACTGATTGAAGCAAAAGATTCTTACACTATATTTTGTAGCAGAAGGTAAATCTCCTTCAGCTAAGTCCTAGAGGGTGAAGAATTGGAAATGGCAATGTATGAAGAATTGGAAATGAGGAAAATCTCCCAGGAAGGCCATTAATCAGAGTCATCCCCGCGAGCTCCATATCAGCATGTATCAGTGTTGCACCTACTGTTCTAGTATCTTAGTCTTTTGTATGGTTCCTCTTCTGTAGCAGGTTTCTTTTTAGTATTAGATTGTTCCAATTTTATGATGGATCAATCCCGGATGTATCTAAACTATGTTCCTTCTCAATATATTTTCCAGCTTAGCAAAAAAAAAAAAAGTCCTAGAGGGTGAGAATAAAAATCTCGCCCTTATCCATAAAAAATGTAAGAACAACTAAGAACCAGCACATGGATGGGTTAACAAGTGTCCAGTCTTCTGTGCCGGTGAGGCTGTGACTCAGTTTCATATATATTCCTTTCCAACTAAAAATTTCCATACACCATATCAAATGTAAAAATAAGTACAATTTAATGGGGTAAATAATTTAGGTGAGTGAAAGGAGATTATGTTAATTTTTGAAATTATCGCAAACTTCAACTTTCTAGTAGGCACTTGTGAATTTATTAATTCATTTCGCATTTCATTTCATTCTCATCAGTCAAATACAATGTTTGTATTTCAAAGAAATTCTTAGCATCACTAAGGGTGATAATAAAAATTGTTAGCTAAAATATGATAAAATAATGATTATGTAAATTTTTTATCTAATGGGAAAGGTGTATACTTCAATACTATTATGTATATTGTGATACCTAAGAGCATCCGGCAGACATCTGTTAGGTATAATATCTATCGCAAATACACCTCATCTTTTAAAGTATTTTCTGTGTAATCTATCAAACACCTTCTTTTAAATTTTGTTTCTATTTATAATATATAATATAATACCTTAAATTATTTTTTAAATATTAGTTTTAATATTGAAGGCACTTTTTAAATACATAATATTATAATATAAAAATTATATATATATATATATATATA
>PHNY01210155.1:1368-12661 GCA_003724115.2 Anethum foeniculum | reverse complement strand
ATAATACGATTTAGAATTATCTCATATTTAGTATCATAATATTATTTTCATATGATATAATTATAATATATTTAGAAACTTATTTTAATTTGACATTTTGTTTAATATTGACTTTATCCTTGAAATATTATGTTTGTCACCAATCATTTGTGGTTAGTTATTAATAATTGAAGTTAATACATTTTATTAATGTATAAATCTTGATTTAATTTTTATAATAAAATTTAAGAATAAACTTCTATAAAATGTTTTTATAATTTACAGTATTTAATATATATTTTTAGCTATTATATTATTTAGGTGACAATATGTATTTAATATATATTTTTAGCTATTATGTCATTTAGGTGTTCTAGGTTTATAGGTTTTAGGTGTAGGTGAGGAGTCCTTATTTAGGTGTTCTAGGTTTAGTTGTAAGTATAAGACTTGTTAGGTTTAGGTGTAAGTATAAGACTTGTTAGTTACGTGTTTTAGTTAAAGTGCAGCAGTGACCAAACCATACCATACCATATTAACTCCCTTAGTCTAATTATATATAAGGATATAATGCCTATCTTTAGGAGTTAGTGTATCAGACTGTTTTCATAAAAAAGTATTAAACCCTCTACAATGGTGGGAATCAAATTAATCTTTTATTTCATGGTGGGATTTACGGTATACTTTTCATACTCTGCATGTGATCCTACAATGTGCATGCAAATACATTGAAATAGTAATTAATCTTTTACTAGCTTATAACCCGTAATTAATCTTTTACTAGCTTATAACCCGTGCGATGCACGGGCGAATTTAGTCTTGTTTTGTAATTTTTTTATATATACATTAACATCTATATATGATAGATTATAAAGATGAGTCATAATTTGTTAGATTGTTCAATTTGTGAACTGTGCTTATCTTAAAATTATTTTAATTAATTATTTTTCAACGTCTCAATGTCATATAACATATTTATTTTTGCAGTAGAAATAATTTTGAAAAAAAAAATGGTTATGAAGAACCATAACTACCAATCTATTTTATTTGTTTATTATAAAGAAGTGTAGTAATACGGCAATAGCTTCTTTTCTAATAAAATATGAGGATATATATTTTTAATATTGTTGGTGTGAGGAATCGAACCTTGTTCTTTGGTAAAATAGCATAAATAGAGAATATTTTTTAATATTGTTATTGTGAGGAATCGAACCTTGGTCTTTGGTAAAATAACATAAAAAAAGAATATTTTTTAGCATAGATCCAACGACTGTGATTTATTTACTAAAGATCTAACGGTCAATATTTTTTTTATGGTTGAACCAAACTACCAACAATTATACCATGTTTTGCTTATTATAGTTTAGTATAGATATAGATTGCTTAAGCCAAATATAACGTAAAAACATGACTAAACATATTAGAAAACATAGGGTCTAGAGTAAGGTCATAGAGCGATTCGAAAAGAGCCCAAGACAAATAAAAGGAGTGCGATGTCAGAAGTAATATATTCCTCCTCCTTGTGATATTTCAAGTATTAATCATGTAGACATACTTCAACTATGAAGAGAATGAACTGCCCCACAATATACCAGAAACACTCAACACTGGACATGGGGGTCTTGATGGCCCACTTTAAACTCCGGTTGTCGTTCAGTTTTAGTTCTTGATTCGGTTGCGGTTGGGGTTGCGGTTGCGGTTGCAGGACCAAACATTCAGGTACACTCTCCCTCATTGTCGTTGTAGTGTTCTTCTTTCGCCCTTTCTTTTTCAACTTACGCATCTGCAGAGAATTTGTTATATCATAATCTCAATTAAGTAATATCAATACTAACAAGAAATCCTCACCAATCGGGTACTATCAATTACAAATATAAAATATCTTATATCACGATATAGATTACGATATTATGCTGATCATATCAATAATAATTGGACTGAATCGTGTAATTTCAAGAATATTACCTTTTTTCCCATGAATTAAAACGTCACGTCACATTGGGATAGAATCAAGAATCAGGAAGAAGAAGCTACGCAAATAGTTTGCGAACCACGTCGGGCCTACGCCCCCTTATATATTTTTTTCTTGACACGAGGACGTTTAACCCAATTCGATGGACATATGATCTGACCCGATCCAAAAATCGGTATTTTAAATTTATCTAACCTGAAATTTTTGACTTAAATTTTAAATTTGAAATAATTTAGATTTGAATCTTGTACCAAATCATTCATGATCCGAAATTCAATAACTTTATAACGATCCATAAATCAAAGATTATAAGTAATTCATTAATTCAGTAAGTACCATACCGACCGACCGACTACCAAACCCAATATACTTGATTTATTAAAAAATTAATTCATTAATTCAAAACTATTCGTCTAACCCAATCCTATCTATACTATATTATATTAAAGACGAATCATTGAAAGTTTTGGTAGTCTGCTACTTGGTACTTGCTGTATTTACTAAATTACCCTCACTAATTGTCATGCAAATCAATTACTCATTTCAACTAAAACTTGTTACCATTTTAATTTTTCTCAACTAAAATATCTCTTTTTCCAAAAATATTATAGGCAATTATATTTAATAAATAAAATGCTATAATTACTAATAACTCATATTTTAATATATAAACCGATTACCTTTTCCAACTAAAATATGTTAACTTTTTTATTTTTCTTAACTGAAACAATTTTTTCCCAAAAATATAACGGGAAATTCAATTTAATAAAATAAAATAAAATTTTATCTATCTATACTTACTATATTATAATAGATGAAATATTGAAAGTTTTGGTTTGACTTTCAGGCTTTTAATTTAATAATAAAATAATTATTACCAATAACTAACCAATTATCGTTTTCAATTAAAATACCAATTGTCTTTTTCAACTATAACACGTTACCTTTTTTTATTTTTCCCAAATAAAACAGTTCTTTTTCAAAAAATATCGTTTGCAAATCTATTTAATAAAATAGAATAATAATATTATAATATTATTAATAAAATTATTAATAATTCTTATGCTCCTATATACTGCCGCCCTGGGATGTTATGTGACACGGACCTTTTTCCTGCCCCTTTGTCCTGTTTAGGCTTTTCTCAACAAATGTATTTTTGGTCACCATATAATAATCAAAACAAGGCTTCTACATTGCAGGTTAAAAATACATTTTATTTCAATAGCTCAGCATACTAACAAATGATCAGACAAACCTTCTACATATTGCAAGTTAATTAATCATCTTTCACTTTGAGCACTTGTCTGAATTCACATCATTCATTCTTCCTTAGTTTCAAATTCTCCTCCTGCACAACTCTGATAAATCATCTTTCTCTTATCTTTACACTTGTTTCTAATCATCTTATTTTACATATATCCCAGTTGTGTTGACCGAGTTTATGGCTTCAACAACTCCCACCAGCTGGGACGTTTTCTTGAGCTTCCGCGGCAAAGACACTCGACATGGTTTCACCAGTCATTTGTATTCTGCCCTAGATCGCTATAATATTCGAACTTTTAGGGATGATCCTGCGTTAAGGTGTGGAGATCACATCTCGGATACATTGCGACGAGCTATTCAGGATTCTAAGATTTACATTGCTGTCCTCTCTGAACTTCGAGTTGGTGCCTTGACGAGCTGGTAGAGATCCTCAAGTGTAGCAAAACAATGCATAGATTGGTTATTCCTGTGTTTTACAACATCGATCAATCGGTTGTGAGATACCAAACTGAAAGTTTTAAAGAAATTTTAGAAGACATGAAATTAGATTTGCTGGTGAAATGGAAAGAGTGGAGAGTTGGCGGCTTACACTGAAAAAAGTTGCAGATAAATCAGGAAAACATATAGACGGTAAAAGGTAAGTAGTACATATAATTTTTTTCTTTGTCTGGATGTCACCTCTTTGTTAAAAAATCGAAAGCAGATGAAACGAAAAAATATATAAAAAGGATCAAATTACACATTTATTTTTGGGATCTAAGGGAGCCCAACGTCACATGTATGCCCATATGTTAACTATTAAATGGAGTCTTTGGTAAAAAACAAAAGAAAGAAAGAAAGAAAAGAAAAAGGAAAAGGAAGGAACACAATTGACAAATCTGAGTTTCTAGTCGTTCATCCATCTTAACGTGGAATTAGTCCAAGTACGACTAGTTTAATAACAAAAAAGAACTGACGTGCAGGTCTGAAGCTGATATTGTCAATGAAATTGTTGATGAGATTCTACTCCAAATAAAACCTACTGTTTTATATGTTGCTAGATATCCAGTTGGGTTAAATTCCTGTGTTAATGACATAGCAGCATTGTTGAGCAGTGTCACAAAAGGTGTCATTAAAATCGGTATATATGGTATGGGTGGCGTAGGCAAAACAACTCTAGCCAAAGCTTTTTTTAATAAACTCTTGCAGCGAGGTTTCAAGGGAAGCTGCTTCCTCGAAAATGTGAGAGAGATTTCAGGAACTTTAAAAGGCCTAGAGTCTTTGCAGCAACAAATTATTAACGACATACTTAAAAGTAAGAAAAAAGTTGAGGTTAGCAGTGTTGGCGAAGGAATTAAACTGATAGAAGCAAGAATTTGGTCGACAAAAATTTTGGTTGTTATTGATGATTTGGATGACCATAAAGAATTTGAATCACTGGTAGGACCATTTGCTTCAGGGAGTGTCGTTATAATAACTACAAGGGATGAAGAGACATTAAATAATATTGAAATAGAAACTAAATATCGATACAGGGTTGATGAGCTGGGTGATGCTGAGTCAGAGACACTACTCTTCCAACATGCATTTGGAGATACGACACCAAACAATACTCTAACGATATTGTCTAAAGACATTCTACGTCTTGCTGGAGGGCTGCCCTTGGCTCTCGAGGTTTACGGCTCGTACTTGTATAAGAAATCGGAGGTTAGGTGGAGAGCTTACATTGAGACATTGCAGCGAAATCCCAACAGCAGTATCCAGCAAAGACTTTTAATTAGCTTGGATGCCTTGGGATCAGATGATCCTCTGCTAAAGAAAATGTTTCTTGACATTGCTTGTTTTTTTATTGGGAAGAAGAAAGAAAAGGTGGTTAAAATATTGGATACCTATTATCCCTACGCGGATGATAAAAATGATATTCTCATGAAAAAATGTCTATTAACAATCAATTTTGACAATAAATTCCGAATATGATCTGCTTCAGGATATGGGAAAGGCAATTGCACGTAACAACTTTCCTGATGAGCCTGGACAGTATAGTAGATTATGGGTACCAATAAATCGCTCTGTGTTGGAGGAACACAAGGTATTTACATTATATGTTCTTATACGAGTTAAAGTCGTTCGTCAACTTTTCTTCTAATTAATCTACGTATATAAAGTTACACATAAGATTAAATTATGTGTTGATGTGGTAACTGTTTTCCTCTTTTTCCATCTCTTAGGTTTGTTATACAAGTATAATCATTACACTTTCTAATTAATATGCATGTCTTAGGGAACAGAAGCGATTGAAGCTATCATGCCTCACAATCTTGAACTCGAGGATTTATCCATGATCACCTATTCACAACCCTGGGACTCACCGGAGGAATTATCGTTTGATATGGAAACATTAAGAAGAATGAGTAAATTACGATTTCTCCACATCAATAAAATTAATCTTATCGGAAAGTTTGAACGGACACTAGATGATTTGAGGTGGTTTCGTTGGGATCTTTGTCCTTTAAAGTGTTTACCTTTTGATTTTTGTCCTCAAGAACTTGTTACTCTTGAGTTGCCCTGGAGCAAACTGACAACAATGTGGGAGGTAAACATGGTAGGTACTCTTCAGTGTATTTCTTATATAAATGAAAAGTTATAATACAAAAATGTCAGTTTTGATACTTCCCAATCGCACACATTGTTGCAGGTTTCAAATGTTTTCCAGAAGTTGAAGACTCTAAACATGTTTTATTCTTATGATTTAACTACCACCCCAGACTTCAGAAGACTACCGTGTCTTGAAAATTTAGATCTTGAGGGCTGTAGAGGCTTGAAGGAGGTCCATATATCAATTGAAAGTTTGGTGAGCCTTGTTTCCTTAAATTTAAAGGGTTGTGTAAACCTAAGAAGTCTTCCAGATACAATTTGCAACTTGAAAGCATTGGAAGTTTTATGTATTGAAGAATGTACAGAGCTAGAAGCATTGCCAATACAATTGGGGAACATTGTATCTTTAAGAGAGCTCAATGCAGCATCGCTAGTTGTGTCAAACTTACCAGATTCCATCAGATATCTTAGTAAGCTTGTGAAGCTGGAATTAGATTGTGGCAAGAATCTTGAGTATCTTCCAAACACAATTTGCAACTTAAGAGCATTGGAAGTTCTAAGTACTAATTATTGCAGAAAAGTGGAAGCATTGCCTGATAAATTGGGGAACATTAAATCTCTAAGAGAGCTCAAAGCCCAGGGAATAAGCGTTTCGAAATTACCGGACAGCATTTGCAACATGAGATCATTGGAGATTCTCGATATTGCTTATTGTTGTCAACTAGTGAGATTACCTAATCAACTCTGGAGGCTACCAAGGTTATCTTTGCTAGATGTAATGGGTGCTACTCTTTTAATAAAACTTCCTGACATAAAATCAAGCCAGACTTCATTATCATTGACAAGGTTGGATTTATCTAACATTAAAATCACTGCCCTACCATCCAGTATTCGTCACCTCTCAAACCTACAAAATCTTTTTCTTCAAGGATGTAGTTATCTGTGGTCCATTGCAGAACTTCCTCCTTATCTGACGTGATTTGATTCCACTGGCTGCATATCTTTGGAAACTATAAATCTATCCAATTTGAAGCTGTTGCAGGAATTGAGCCTCAAAGATTGTATTGCTTTGGCAGAGATTTTAGGCTTTGGGGAAATCATTTCTATAAAAGAAATGTTGTTTCAAAATTGCCGCTCCTCCCTACTGGCACGTACTTTAACCAAGTCATTATTTCAGGTTTGCAATCTCAAACTCTTATGGTACCGGTTGGAATGACTAATCAGTTAAGGTGGTGTGTATTGGGGTATATATGTATGTTGGTTGAGTAGGGGAATGGAATGAATATATTTGATTAAAAAGCTAATTACCTATGATATTTTTATATAACCTATAATTTTTTTATGAAAATAACTTTTTCAATATTTTTATATAGAGTATAAATTTTTTTATAAAAATTACTTTTTCAAAAATATATAAATAATTAAGAGTAATTAGGTAAAATTGCCAAATTTTTCGTTTTTCAACCCATGTACAATGTAACTAGACAAACCTCCCTCCATGCATAAAAACTACACCCACCAAAATGGTCCAAATTTATAAATTTTTGCGCTTATTGTGTGCCATTCACACATAGTAAAAAAACCGTAATTCTAAATGATTATTTCACTTTACTTTATATATAAAAATGAAGACCACTTTTTTCTTTTACAGGAAAAATGAAAACATGTTAACCGTAGATATGTATGACTAGAGAAGTACATATAGTTGAACTTTGTTTTTTTTTTAATACAAGATTTTCTCCTGTTTTGAGCAAGAAGTTGATATTCGCCTCGAGCCAACAGAGTTTCGGGATTGGATTATTGAATCAAGTGTAGAATGGTCAGCAGTCGGTATTCACCTTGAGGCAAAAAAGTTTCCGGATAGGATTATTAAATCAAGTGTAGAATGGTCAGCTGACTATGCTCACTATGACTTGACAAAAGAGATTTCAGATAGTAGTATTCAATCAAATGCAAATGACAATGAATTGGCAGAAGAGATTTCTTCTGAACAGATTTCAGATGGTAGTAGTCAATCAAATGCAAATGACAATGACTTGGCTGAAGAAATTTCATTTGGTAGTAGTCTATCATATGCAGATACTTCTGATTTGTTAATCGAATCGTCTGTAAATTTGCAGCGAAACTTGTCCCATAATTACTTGGGGATGAATCTCTGCTTCAAAATGCGGGACAAACTTGAGTATTCGGTTATGACTGCCCCCTGTAATATATTACTGAGCAGACAGATGGAGATGTATAGATTCAGTATAGTAGCAGTAGTACCAAGATCAATCTTTAGAGTCACAGAAACTGATCATACAATCAAGTTTACATCAAATGCACGCACACATTGGATTCATCTACTGTACAAAAACGAGGATGACAGCACCACCGTTAATGTTGAAGATGATTGAAAACAATCCCTTGGCCAGTGATTTGGAAGTAGAAGGAGGGTATTCTTCTGTTGGAGTTATGCTTCAATATTTATAAAGGTTGATTTGGTGGCAAGAATCAGTCAAAGAATAAATTTCAGCAAATAATTTATTGTTGATTATGTTAGGACAATTATGTTTACATTTATGATTATATTTCAGTTTTTGTTTTGTAAGCCTATATAAAGAACTTGGTTCTTAAGCAGTAAGATATATCAAACACATATCAATATATAATTTCTTCACTCACATGTCTTCTTATACTATGCCTCTCTGTATTCTCATCTATAAACCTTAAAAAAACCAACATGGTATCAAGAGCTCGCTTCTTAAATGACCTATGCTTTTGACAAAATACCATGACCCATAACTATATGTAAAAACAATGCCCAATAAACCATAACCATATCCATAACCACAACCATACCCACAACCATAACCATAACCATAACCATAAACCTTGTTTACGTTTCTAAACGTTGTACTGATTTCATAAATTTTTCAAAGTTTGCTCCAGAAGCATATGATGGAAACAACTATAATTCGTGGTCAGTATACATGAAAAGAATTTGCAAGGAAACACAAAAAAACAATGCACTATTGTACAAAGATACCATTTTATTCAAATGTTGATTTGAACATGACAATAAAGCAATACTGAAGCAAGGAGGAGTGTTGGAGTTATGCTTCAATATTTATGAAGGCTGATTTGGTGGCAAGAATCAATCAAAGAATAAATTTCAGCAACTGATTTCTTGCTAATTATGTTAGGACAATTATGTTTACATTTATGATTATATTTCATTTTTTTTTGTAAGCCTATATAAAGAACTTGGTTCTTAGGCAATAAGATATATCAAACACATATCAATATATAATTTCTTCACTCACATAGAACAGTCGGATAAAAACAAGTACATACATTCAAATCATCTTCAAATTAAATCGCTTAGTTGCCCCTCCAACAAAGAAGGATTGAATAGCCGATCTCTTTACACAATTGTGTCAGATTGTGTTTATCTTTTTAAGCACTTTAATAATGTGCTAGTAGAGTATGTTCATAGGTTTGAGAATATTGTAGCCCATACGTTAGTAAGAGTTACTCATTCTATGCCAGACTTCCAGGAGTGGTTTAATGTTGCTCCGGATATTTTTTGTGATGTACTGATGATTGATTCGATTTAATATAAGCAAGTACTTTTGTTTCAAAAAACAAATCATGCCTTCAGATCTTCATCATAACATAGTTGCATTTCGATCCTCTACTAGTTATAGACCACAAAAATGTTGATGCCTCTAATTTTAGTTTGTCAGTACCAGGGCTGGTTTGTAGTTGTAGATATGACTTCTCTGTGGTCGCAAGAGTATTCATTTTCGTAAAAGGAACCGAGAACCTAGAAATAGGAACCTCGACCAATTAGAATATCATACTCTACAACCAAATCAATGTGTCATTATATCCTAATTTGCAACCTGCGGTAAATTGGGTTTTTAATTGTGGAGTTATACTTGTATGATTTTTACTATGCATATGGAATTACTAAGAACCAAATTTACTACAAGTTACAAATTGGGATATAATTGACATTGATTCGAATGATGAATCCAAAATTCCAACAGGTGTTAGGGCTCATGTACATTGGTTCTCGTTTCCGGTACAAAATATAAGTATTCTTACAACCACAGAGACGTCATTTCTACAACTAAAACCCACCTGTAGTAGTGGCATACTAAAACCAGAGGCATCGTTCTTGGTTCCGAAGATCCCAGAGGAACAAAGTCCACTATAAGTTCAATTAGAGAATCCCCGCTACATGCAGTCAACAACCCTAATAATGGAGCTAATTCTTCTGGTAGTACTAGTCAAGTTTCACATATCCCATCTAAGTGGCACGTGCAGCAGCCGATGACTACTGAAACTGACCAAGTGCACCAGGCATAAGTATAACACATATTATAGGTGCTTAAAATGATTAAAACTAGTGCCTGAGACAAATTTAGAGAACTTACTAAAACTCCCACCAAGCTCAGAGGTAGCATGAAATCGAGCATATAGCTCCCCTGTCCATTGTAAGCGAGGCTTACCCAATCAAAACAATGAACGATCTAATTGGAGGACTTGAACCTCCTCTTCAACTCCTTGTTCTTGCTGTGGTGCTGGCCTTTACTCTTCTTACTATTGCCACACAACTGGGTCACCCAACCCTTGATTCAAGTATTGCATGCTGGGGGAGGGGGGGTTGATGATAGTGTTACATAGGGGAGCTTGATGATAAATGGCAATTGTTTTATCATCAAACTCGAGCAATTGCCATTTTATCATCAAGTTCTCTATGTACAGCACTATCATCGAGCCCCCCTGTGCAGTACTTAAATCATGATTCGGTAACCTAATTGTTTGGCAACAACAAGAGCAACAAATGCCAACACCGCAGCAAGAACAAAAAGTTGAAGAGGAGTTTCTAATCGTCCAATTAGATCGTTTGTTATTTGGACTGGGTAAGCCTCGCCTACACTGGACACGAGAGCTACATGTTTGATTTGTTCGGGCTGTGTTTGAGCCTGGTGGGAGTTTTAGTAAAAATTTTAATCTTTCTCATGCACTGGATTTTTTTTATTTTGACTAATCTTTTTTCTAAATTAAATATTATATTTGAGCCAACATCAGGAGTTATCGAGACATCATACCTGTGCAAGCTGCTGCCAGAAATTCTGAAAAAAAGTGATTCACTTTCAGAAGACACCTAGAACCAATAGTACCCTTTCTCGTCAAGAGGTTGACATATATAGATTCACCGTGCTATGCGGGGACTGTGGAGCTCCTAAAAGATGCTACAGATGTTGGATACCCCTGTCATGAATATTTGCACGCCCCGGAGACCATTGAATGACACTTTTCNTTCAACTCCAATAAGAAGCTCAGTCTCAAAGAATATCATGTCAGCCATTTTTAATATAAATTAGCAAGTTAGCAGGCGAATTAAGTTACACTGCTACAATCGACTACCTAGCAACTCACAAATTATGTGAACTAGTCAAATATCATACTCATAGTTATTTTTTTAGATTCATTTATGAACACACAAAAGGAAAT
>PHNY01210146.1:1350-16362 GCA_003724115.2 Anethum foeniculum | reverse complement strand
ATATCAAAGTGAAAAGGAATATCATTTGCTAAACAATATAGTCAATTATGTTCAAATCATGCACACACACATACATAAAGTCAACGAATCATACACACTTCTTAACTTTATGTGCAGCATATAGATTTTACAAGTAAACTGACATATAAAAAAAACTGACATATATATGTTGGCATCATATATATATGTATATGTGTGTCTATATATATATATATATATATATATATATATATTTATTTATATATGCATATCAAAGTGAAAAGGAATATCATTTGCTAAACAATATAGTCAATTATGTACAAATCATGCACACGCATGTCAACGAAAGTTATACAATGTATCTTATCATACACACTTCTTAACTTTATATGCAGCATATAGATTTTACAAGTAAACTGACATAAAATTAAAACACTTCATTTCCACAAGACCTGCATATTTAAGTATATTTCTGCTACAAGCAAAATTACATCTATGGAAGAACAACATTTGCAAGACTATGATTTTCTTATTGCTGATATGAATTGAAGTAAAGAATACATACCTGTTTTGTACCATC
Source organism: Anethum foeniculum (assembly GCA_003724115.2). Taxonomy (NCBI): domain Eukaryota; kingdom Viridiplantae; phylum Streptophyta; class Magnoliopsida; order Apiales; family Apiaceae; genus Anethum; species Anethum foeniculum. The sequence goes on along the minus strand of PHNY01210146.1, from coordinate 15,803 downwards.
ACAGAAGTTGTTCAGGTAGTAGCGCATGAGAGAATTCCGTCCATCATTAAAAATTCCTTGGAATGTCCGCTTGCCAAACCTTAAAATCACCCAAACAATTTAAGAAGGTATGCATAAGTTTTCTTTCCACATAGGAAGGATGATCATTATTGTAATTCTCAGATAAAAGATTAAAAGGGTGAATTCTGAGAAGTGAAAAGTTCTTTAAAATTTCAAATCCCTTTTAAAATTCAATCATTAACATATATCACTAATTTCTTAGTAAACCATCTTCCATACATATATCATTTCAATTTTTTGCTTTCACAACCAATTGTGGCACATCTTATCAAAATCTAATCCTACTCCAAGATGCTTGATGTATATAATAAATCGGCTATATTATCACATTGGACAACTTTTTTCTAAAAGTTTTCCCTTATATTCACTTCCTAATTAAGACAGTAGAAACTTGAAAATGTCTTGAATTTACGTAATGCAATTCTTATGAGTTTGAAGGGTAAAGAAAAGAACTGCAAGCTTACATTAACTGGAAAATAAAAGACTGAATACATAACCTTTCTCGTATGATATAATATATAGTCAGTAGTAGGTCCAAAGGTGATTTTGTTCTTTTTTGTCATAATCACATCCTAGATCACTTTACAAATGTCCAAAATGCACTACTGACAACTAGATTGAGGTCAGATATACACCTGTCACTTGGACAAAATTTTATTACAATCAACATTCAACACATTGAACTCTGTTTCATAAATGAAAGTGGACAGTTGGAGATAAATTAGGATATTACTGAAATTAGAATATTATACAATGATATGATTTGTTTCCATTGTTAAGAGATATAATACTTGTTGACCAAGTCTCGTAATCTATATATATTAAATTATTATGAATGAGAAAAGCATAACCTTCAGAGCATATTTATCATGGACATTTTGGTTTCAACCACAATTCCTTTATGCTCCATTTGGTTGGGAAGAATGCAATGACAATTGATTTTCAAAATTAGAGGTAGAATAAGGAATAAGAAAAAACAGTCAGAAAAAAGAAAGAGTAAAGATATGTATTATGAAGATTATGAAGAACACGAGTAGAAAGGGAAATGGATCGTTGATTCTCGAATTGATGGGTTTGAATTGTAGTCTAAATGGGTAAGAACAAAATGGACTAATAATTACAGGTATGTTCCACAACCAAGTGGAGCATTAAATGTTAGTAACAATTTGATTAAAAATACTTATATTCACACACATACACACAGAGATATAGATAGATGTCTGTGTGTGTGTGACTGTGTTTGTGTTGGCATAAGCTTAAAATGAAAGGGTTTTAAAAAGAACTAATTATTAAATCGAATGTGTAAACTGAGATAATATTTAATTTTCCTGTATTTGCAAAGTAAATTTTCTGCAAGCATCTAACACTTATTTTGTTACCAAACCTTCTAAAGTGAGCACGGAAATTTTAAAACAAATGGATGGACATATGCAGACTGAAAAAAATGAATAATACCTGACGAAGTCTCCTTTCAAAGCTGGAGTACCAGAATATTGAATGCTTATTTCATCCCCATGATTAGCCCATACTAAAGATGTAATACATAGATATATAGTAAATTAGTACATAAATCTATTATACAAGTAATAAAATACCTAAAGTTGTGATATTAAGGGAAACAGCACTAACATATCTTAAAACTGTCATCCAAATTGGAATGAGTGCTAATAGTCTCTTCAGCATCAAAGACGCCAAGCCTTTTAAGTTGGAACTCTAACATCTTTCGTCCAATCATGCTCTGAGGATAAGCTCAAGGTCAGAAAAATTGGAGGCCACAACATCCATCAAATATTAGCACACACACTGGAATCGAACTTCATAATCATGATTTCTTCAATCTCTTCCTTACCGGATATAGGCAGTAATGAAAAAACAGAGGAAAGGCAGCGATTTTGGAGACCAAATCAAAAGAAAGAGTATATAATTTAATAATACTTCAAAAGAAGATAAAGATGAAAACCTCTCATACATGTAGTAACCTAATACCATGTTTTCTGCAATTATATTAAAAATCCTCAAAGTAGTACGAAACCTCTTAACTTTCACGTGTCAAGAAAAGGAATTGAAGAATTCCATTTCAACACCACCTCGGAACTACAAATGCCCACATGACATCTATCAACTTCATTTAGGAGAATGAAGGAAAGGAATTTTTTTTTTAAGTGTAATAAGTAATAAATGTAACCTTTATACTATTTTGCTTTCTGGCAATAATATGTAATAAATATCTAATTTCAGAACTTGGTCCATAAAGATTTTCTTGAAAACTCTCAAAACGACTCAAGGAGCAAGCAGAACAAGAACAACTACCATTTACAAACTGTATTAAGTATCTAGCAATAGACATACACTCACGTCGCAATTAAACCCCATACTCTTACTAATATAACCAGAATGCGGTTGAAATACCTGTGTTACGTTTGTCCGATCTAAGCAATCAATACAATTGCTTCTCACAACTCCAGTTTGCACCTCAACCTTCTCTCCGCTTTCATTTAGCAGAAGGTAACTACAATGTGTTAATAAAGGAAAAAAGTGAGTTCCAGATTATAAGATATTATTATAGGAAGGCAGAAGTGTCACTTTTTTATACAAATGTCGACAAATAACTCTGCCAAGTATATTCATTTTAATATTTAAGCGGGAAAAATTCTTTCAGAAATTTAATTTTATCTTAATCGAAGAAATTCAATTCTATGCTGGTAATTATGACGAGTGTTAACTAAGTTATCTTCTAAAACACCTACATTATTAAAATAGAGATGCCTGAACCTATTATAACAATATCCCGGGTAAAACATTTACAGTATGACTTCACATATCACAGCTTTTCTGTTTTAAGAAAACAAATTTAGCACTCTTTTTTTAGTGGCCGAGGACCAGTTCAAGGTCCTTACATAATGAAAGGTTTTGTTTTGGCTATAGAATCTATACCAAATCGATCAAGTAATGATCACACCAAGATATAATCGTTAGCTGTACCTTCACAAAACCAAAGGCAAGAACAGCCGGAAAATACTAAGTAAAACTTTAATAGACATTACATCTCAGACGATTGATCTAGTCAACTGACAAAAAAGTTACTAAACATCTCCATTAATTAAGCAATGTATTACTAGCCCAAGTGCAACTATATACTATGTTGGAGAAGAAAAAGTTAAGCCGCTAAACAAGCGTCACATATATGCTTATAAACAAAGTCAGTGTAACTTCCTTTACAAACTATAAAAGAATAAATATAACCTGAACAATAAAATGTTCTCTGGAATTGTTTTACATTACGTGCTTGAGCATCGGTTTGTGATTTTGCTTATTTAGCTAAAAGGTTAGGATACAAACACATGCATATAAATGGTTGTCAGATTCTAAACTAGTTTATCAGGTCTGTATTCAACATCTTCAAGAGGACAGAGTAATTATATAATGTTTGCCTGTTAAATTTTTTTTCTTTAAGTACTTGCCATGTTCTGCAAATATTCTATGTCCAAGACCTTGGAATTTATTAAATTTGGGAGGTATTATATCTAGCTTATTTGTAGCTTAAAAATTGGAAGGAGGCTAGATTGGGCAACTGCTATCTGATGAATCAACAATCAAACAAATTTTAATATACTGACAAACTTTTTTACCAACTATATGTTCGCAATGATTACAAGAACTTCAAAGAATTCAGTGTACATCCCTAAATGCAAAGTGACGTTCAACATCACAACACAGAACACATGCAACTATTTCAGGAAGAAAACACAGTAATTGTTTCTCAGAAATATATTACTAGGAAAACATGGCATTTGACAAAGAATTCATACTTCCCTCTCATCCTTTTATGAGATCATAATTTCAAGGTAGAAAGAAGGCTATACTTTTTATCAGGGTAGTAGATGATTAAATGCCAATAATGGTCCAAAATCAAATTTATAGCTGGGTTAATCCCTAACATAGAAAGAGCATTTATCAAATTAGCCACTACTCCATAACATCTCACATAAACATACCTATTTTTAACAAGAAAATCCTTAATTTGGTCATAGAGGATGGAAAGGCGCTCGAAATGGACATGCCCACAAATCTGATGGAAGTCAAAGTGCAAGTATCTACAGAAAGGCATAGATTAGAGAAAAATATAAGGTGAAGAGAGTGTGCAATATGAAAATAGTATTTATAACAAGAGAGTACCTAACATCATCACCAGACACATGCTGCATTGCATCAGCGAATTTTTCACTTAAGCGACCCTCCCCGCCATGCTGATAAAAAATACACTATATTAATAATAATCTCAGGACAAGGCAAACATACACTAGATGTACATGGTAACACTCATAGCATAAAGAAGGAAAGCACCCTGAAGAACACCCTTGTTTGAATGAACTTGTTCAGTTATTCAAACATAAATCATGATCCCAGCCATTCAAAGTACACACACACACACACACATATGTATATATATATATATATTATCTTGTTCTACCTTGTTGACAAGATCAACAGCTATTACATTCCCATATTTTTTCCTTATGTCCAAAAAATGCCTCTCGATGACGCGAGGCTGCATGAAAAGAAATTGTCAGATAAGATGCGAAGGCAATATATTATTATATTAGTATTTATGCAAGGGGAGATTACTCACTGCTTCCTCAAGTCTCAATATCTCAAACTTAGGCTTGTATGTTAGGTTAACAATTTGATCCCAGATTAAAGGAATTGAGCCTCTAACCTATAAAAAGACAGATCAATAGATTACACCGAGCAAAATCTAAAACAAAAACAATATACATACAATTACACCGAGCAATGTCAATATAGGTAACTTCCTATTCCACAAGACCAATGGACTAGATACTTCAAAGACTCTACAATATGCATATACGCTAAACATGGAGATGTAAACAGACAAACTTGTCATTGTTTTCTCATGGGATTAATCATTTGACGAGCATCTTGCTTTATTTTTTAAAAGGTTACTTCTACAAGGCACAGCCACCTTGACACTGGCCATGACAAACTGAGAGTTCTGCTGCCTAACCCTATTTTTCTTCTCGAGAATGAACTATACCACCCTTTTGGCATCAAAGTAAATAAACCAGCTGAAGCGACCCATAATTATTCCAAGCGTCCTATTTTAAACGGTTTGCGAACAAAACATATGTTTTAGCAAGCTTATAGGGATATTGTAATAAAATGCAATTTATACTTCGTAGGCATGAGCATCTGTGCCTTAAGATACAGCAAGAACGCTTACTACTCACAACCACTATACAGTTGTCATGGCTATATAGTAACAACTTTTTTGCCCATAGGCTCCTAAAACTCTTTTTTGCCTTGCCCAAAAGTAATTTTCCTCACCAATCATTTTCATTCATTACCATTAACTTCAACAGGGAAAATATAAAACATATGCGCGTCCCTAATTATTGAGTAGTTTAGTCAGTGGTGTGCGGCTTAGCTTCAAAGATACAAGGAGTGAATGGCAGATAGCTATAATATGTGTAGTCAGTGGTGTGCGGAAATAGCTATAAATTATAATGTGTCAAATATACTAAGAAAATACATATTTTACTTGTTATTAACAAAAAGTTTTATTGTGTCCTACATTTACAAGTCGAACTTCTGCATGTTGGGACAAAATCACGAATATCGTAGAGTAAATACTGCACTTGAAAGGACTACCAAGCCCAATAGCAACAATATTACACAAGAGAATATTGGCATGATATTTATAGAAAATACCACATCTCAATTATTCAACTTTTTATGAATGACCATATGGTATTCCCATTGGGTAGGCAGAAATTTGTAAAATATCTCTTTTCAAATGAACTTGTTCTCATTTTAATTGCTAAATTTCAGGGTGATTTTAGCCTCCTTATAAAACTAGACTTATTACTCTAAGCCCTGGGACTAGCGTCTGAATAAGGTTTATTATTAATATTACTATTACTAATACTATAATCATTATTATTATATTAGTATATTATTATGGTTTTACAATCAATATTGCATAGACCTCTTAGAAGTAGAATAAAGGAGTAATATGGTGGTGTTTACCTGCACAAAAGATGCTGTATATCCATTCAAATTCATGATTTGCTCAGACTCTACATAATTGGCAACATACCCATCAGAATCAGCTCCTCTTCTCCACATCCGAGTCCCTTTATCAAAAAAACATTACCCCACGTGAGAGAGAGTGAGTGTGAGAGAGAGAGAGAGAGAGAGAGAGAGAGAGAGAGAGAGAGAGTTAAAAAAATATTAAAGTATTCAAATTAAAAACCAGGTAAATTTAATTTAATTTAGTAGCTCCAGACTGACAGTCAAAATTTGAATTCAAGGAACATAATTAGTTATAAACTCTGTAAAAATATATACATAATTACATTTTTGCCTTACTATAATAAACATTGGTAAGAAACTAAAGATACAAAACCTTTATTTATACTTTTTTGATCTATATCAGTCTAAAAACCTAACTCGCCGATAGAATATTGGGCCAAACTATTTAAAAGGCACCAAAATTAATAGCACAAACTTACGAACAGCTAGATGAGATACAGGGAAATAAATGAATATGTTAACTTAAATGAAGTACAGTAATCAAGACAGATTACAAATAAAAAATCAATTTACTACTCAAATATACATGAATAATTCAACGGATACAGTAGTGTACTATAGACGCAATACCTAAGTCAATCATATATAGATACAAGGAAAACAAAATGGATGAAGAAAAGCGAAAATCTTATGTTACAACTTGCAAGGTAAAAAATACAACATTCACGCATTGAGTAATCTAAATATATGAAAACAACACATTGTTAATTTAAAGCATTTTAGCAAAACTTTGATTCTTCTAAGCAGAAAATTGAATTGTCGTCTCAAAACCTCCATCGATATTATATTTTACCTCAAGCCGTTTCCTAATGATCGCATTGAAGCTAAACGAAATATATACACTTTATATAAGCAGACAGAAGGGACTTTATAACCGCAATGAGTTGTTTGATCTGCAATTATCAAGGGTTTAAAGTTTTACGTTAACAGAATAACTCAATAACAACCTGATTACACTCTTAAGATACTAGAAGGAACAAGGAGAAAAGAATGGTAAAGGGGAAAGAGAGTGAATATTAAGTACTACGACATCAGTGAGGCAACTTAATTCCGTTGGACCTTGTATAAGCTGATTCAGTGAGGGAACCTAACTTCATATGGGCCTAAATAGCCACTTGTCCAATCCTAACCTCCCCTCACAGCTCCCTATTTAGTAACAAGAGCATTCGATGCATTTTCCTTGTTAAAATTAGACAGAAATTATGTAATTTCCTTGCAGAAAGAGTCTATAGAAGGATAGCCCTCTAACTTGGCCAGGGACACATCAGACCTCTTTCTTTTCTAGAAAGGCCTTAATTTAGGCGTCTTCACAAGAGTGACAGTGGAACCAGTAAGTGACTATTTTTTTTAATTGATTGATGGTATCGATCTCATATCCCTTTCTTGCTCAAAGAGCTAAGCAATTCAAATGCAATCATCTGCTTATTCTAACCTAACAACCTTCAAACCTGACTAGTTGGCATGGACTGATAACAATTGCATACATCACAAAAGGAATACTTGAAGCTTCGCAGACAACCGCTTTTAATTATCTAATTCTTTTGGTGGGTTGGTGGGTAGTGCTGACATAATACTTGTAATCTTTATTCTGTCTCCTTAGTTCTTCGCAAGGACCCATGTGAAATTATATATAGAATCTCAATTGCTATTTAGATCTCTTTTTTTTCAATCTTGTACAAAATAATTTGTTCCTAATATGAAAAAATAATCAGTATCCTAGATAAGGAAAACCAGGTTTTGATCAATCAGAAAAAATCATTTATTTCATAAACTAGTAGCAAATAAATCCATAATGAATTAAAAAAAACCATTTATAATCTATGGAACCTACTGGAATATCTAAGACAGTATCTGAATTCTTATAAGAGCAGTGTTGGCCCAAGCATGTACATTCTTCCAATACAATAACATGAAAACCTAATATTTGCAGTACAGGAAACTCATTTTTTTTAATGAAGGAAGCCCATATATGTGATGGATTTGAATAATGTTTATTCTGTTTGGGAAGATGTGCTCCTGGCATGAATAGCCCCATGTCACATAAAAAACTCATCACATACCTTTGTGGTTCTCTAACATAGAAAGAAATTAAGGAAACAAAATCTTCTTCTTCATGCCTCTAACTTTAAATATGTATATGTTTTAAGAATTGTATAGATATAATAAGTCATAGATTCATAGGTCAATACCAGATCTTCGAGTACATCTCCTAGCAATGAGAGTAACATCAATAATATCTTTCCCAATTGCCGCTTGAAAGCTTTGAAAACCTGACTATTAGTTAAGCATAACTCAAGTCGAAATGAATCAATGATGATGTAAAAGTTTAAGACTAGAATTTTATCCACAAGTAAAACATGGAGTAGATTATAGTAATTGTAATTTTCTAACAGAACTAAGATCAGGATATTCCCTTGGATTATAGGAAGTAAAAATGGATCAAGCTGCACAAGCAAGATAGCATAATTAGGGGGGTATATATGGATGAAAATTCTGAAAAAAATATAATGGAACAAAATGAATATGATGTGCTGGCAAGAAGACCTTTTTATCTATGAGGGCTTCCAGCATATAGTTGTTCCATAAAAACCGAGGCTCTGCCTGAGGGAAAAAATTTCGCTGTTATTAAAAAATTTGTGGATATCAAACTTGACTTATCCAAAGCATAACCACTACAATATCTAAAATCAATACAATTATATTTATCTAAAAGACAAGTTACTGAGATTCATTCTGGAGATTATCTATGTGGTTAATGCCCCCCAAGAAAAGCAGAACTGGTACCTGTCTCCATAGAGGAAGAAGTCGGGATTCATCCCCCAAATCATGCAGCCGTTGCGCACTGCAAGATACAGCTATAAGGCATCAAACAGAGACAACTTTGCTGTGATTACTTCTTTAAAAAAATTAAACCATAACAGGGACAAGGAGCCTAGAGCATAGGGGTGGCAATTTTAGGTAATCGGTCGGGTTCGTGTCAGGCTGATTGTACCCAGTCCTATTTTTAGGTCGACCCGAACCCGACCTGTTAGTTTTGTATTTAACCAGAATTTGACCTGTTTGAACCCGAAAATGTTTTTAAACACAATCTGCATACTGAACAAAAAACAATTTACAGCAGCACATCTCCCTTTGCAAAAGAAAGAACCCAAACAGCTAAAAATTAGGGATGATTCGAGTAAAATCCCAAATCAAACAAAAGAAAAAACACTACAAATTCATCATTACAATATATATATATATATATATATATATATATTACATACACATACAACGACGGAACCAGAGAGGTCAAATAGCGATGTCAACAATAATTATACCGCCGAGAAAAAATTACTGAAGGGCAATTAGAGAGAGATGAGCCATGAGTGAGATGAAGCGTCAGTCAGAGTAATAATAGTCAAGGCCTCTATAAATATGATTATGTAAACCGCGATGGACATTGGAATATAACGATAATGGTTGGGCTGGACTTATGTACATTCTTGGGTTTGCATCAACTAGTCATGTATTATCTGTAGATGTTTGGAAACTATTGTAACTTTTATATTAATGATATTCGTGCCGGGTTTGGGTATTTCAGGTTGACCCGATTTTCGGGTTGAATTTCCCTACCCAAATTAATACTTTTTCGTGTCGGGTTTGGGTCGTGTCGATTTGAGAGAATTTTAACATATTTAGATCAATGAACAGGGAAAGGAAAGAAACAGGAACAATCCCATTTAGAGAAATACAAAGCAGGTGCTTGGTAAAACCTACTTAGCTACTGGGTTTAGGCTGAACAATTTAGCCACAAGTTCGAAATATCAGTCAGTATATTTTTTTAAGTTTAAACAATGTTTCACGAGTTTTTTGGATCATTTGAGTGAATTATTCAGAGAATTCTTGCTTTAAAAGAGAAAAAAGCTTTATAAACATATCCCCGGGAAGTGAGCCAACCACGAAAGAAAGTAAAGCTGGAAAATATATAAGCACAACTTCAAGCCCATACTTGCCAAGGCGTAAAGGCTAGCCAAGGTGCTAGCAAACCTCCAGGACGCGTATGTGGGAATGCTCCCACCTAACCTTCCATCAGGCAATTAAAACATTCAACTATATATATGCACATATATTACTCCATCCATCCCAACAGGTTCTTAACATTGCTGTGGGGCACGAAGTTTGAGAAAAATAAAGAAAAGTGTGAAAGTAGGTGAAAGTTAGTGGGACCTACTAACTTCAGTAAAAAAATATATGCTATTTAAGTAAATGTTAAGAAATGGATTAGACATCCCACAAAGGAATGTGTTAAGAAATGGGTGGGAAGGAGTATATATTATATAGACATAATTTGATCATAATTAAAAAATTCAATAAAGATTAGTTTAGTTTAGTTAATACATTTTATTAATTTTTGTCTTTTTAATTATAATATTGGTGTCATCAATATAATGGTTCTATGTAGTGATACAAGTTTATGAATGTCACTGCCGAAGACACACTGCAGCAATAATAAACGAAGTCAAATTATATAATAGGAGAACAGTTAATATACACAGCTCAAATCCGGATTTGCCTATGGCTCGTTAGTTTCACAACCTTTGCGGTTCCTTAGGTAATTTAAAGATCTATGAAACTAAGTGAATCAGTTCCCAGGAAAATATAATATTGTGTTTGTATAATCATTATGTAACTAACATTACATAGTTAATTTTGGTAAACTTAAATTATTTTTTGATTAAATGGATATGCAATTTATGGTGAATGGTGATCATAGGGTTCTAGGTAACTACATTCCTACGTTTTGGCGTAACTACAACCACCTGGGAACTCCTAATTCCTTTGTCTAATTAAAAATCAATGGAACGGACAAAGCAACTCATTTAGGCATTAAGGAACTTGTTGTCACACAGTAGGTTTTACAAAACAAATGAGGTTCTAGTGTACGCATAGGTCAAGCCATTTGCAGCATACAAAGACCGAGGCAGGCAACTATGCAAATGAAGTTTATTACAATTATATATGTTTTAAGCAAATTTCCTTACCAGATACCTATTACGTATTGTTATTCATAAATAAAGTATTTGGAATTGTACTGAGTGCTGACCCAAGTACCCAACAATATACCCAACTACAGTACTTCTCCAATCAACATTCAAACTGTAACTTTTTTACATTGAACATCATTTACTTACTTTTGTATTGATTACTCAAACAAATCATCTGTTTCTATGTGCATGACTAAAAGTACAAATATGTTCACCTTGACATAATGAATGAGGGGAGGAAGGACTTACTAGGAGCTTCAAAATATTATATACAATTTCATATTAATTCAGTTTTTTACACACTGTGAGAATTAGTAATATCTCTCTATAAGCTTGATGTAGCCAACTTGTAGTGCTAACAGAAACTGAAAGTAAAATGTAACTTCCATTTACTATAAAGTGTCAATACTGACTTTCACATTGAGTAAAGAATAATCACCTCAAGGTTATGTTGGCATCATACGAGAAATACAAACCAGGAGTTTTCTCTGCGACTTTAAGTAGGGCGGAAAACTCGTTTTCCATCTTTTTCTGTGAAATAAGTGTAATATCTAGCATAAGGGTGTATCCAACAAAAACATAAAATGCATACCTATATTTAATTATCATAACGACTTTAAAAGTAATCAAATATGAAAACTAGTACAGAAGCTTGTAATATCTAGCATAAGAGTGTAGCCAACAAAAACATAATATGCATACATATATATATATAATTATCATAAATGACTTCAAAAGTAATCAAATACAAAAACTAGTACAGAAGCTTTACCTGTTCTGCAGGAGTATTCTTGAGAGATTGGTCACAGGGAAATATTTTCAGGGAAGTAACCTTATAAAAAGGATGCCTTAAGTAAGATCCAACACATTCGCATTCAGAAATAACTATCAAATATGAACCTACAACAGTCAACAGTGATAGATGAGTGCCAATGTCAATGTTAATATAAAATGGCATAGGAATTCGGTAATGGAAACTCGGGAATACAAAATTAAGAAAGTGATAGTGGATAGAATTTGATATGAAAGTCTACCTACAACAGAGGTAGATGAGTGCCAATGTCAATGTTTAAAATAAAATGGCATAGGAATTAGAAAATAGGAAAGGGGAATACAAAATTTAGAAAGTGATAGTGGATAGAACTTAATTTGAAAGCCTATCTAGTAATTCTGTAACGGTATCTAGAATGAGATCTGAAGAAATAACAAATTCCAACATACGCATATAACAGTCCACACAAAATTCAATTTTGTATGTCACAAGATTATAATATATATTTATCTTTTAAAATTTTGATTGGAAAAAAAAAAAACTATTCCACATACTTCAGTGATTACAATACAACTTGTTTCTGCTATTTGTTTCAGCACCGGAAAAAAAAGGTTTAGAACAGGTTTCAAGTGTGCTAAGCTCCTAGCATTGCTGGTTATGCCACTAATGAACTTGCTTCTTATTGGGGTACAAGTCTACATGAGGTTTCTTGTGCTTATTTATAACATTAGCCATTTATGGCTTTGCATCTTCATAGTACAACACCTAGAGAGAGTAAATGAAAAGTTCACCATGAGTCCATGATGCCTCTCTCGGTAGTATGGTTATATACACACACAAAGTACATAAACATTTAGAGAGATAAAGAGACACCCTCATGCCCTAGCTTGTTAGTGAAGCAACGTGACACGGTCCTGAATGTTTCTGAGGCCTTCGGTTAATATATAAGTTAAAGCTCTTTAGCTTCCAGTCTAATAAATGTCAGTCCTTCCATTAAGACGAAGCCTTTCTTCTTAATTCGATAAGTGTTCAAGACCAAGCAGCAGGAGAAAGTTGATGTGTTTCAGTTCTCTTTTGGGGCCACACAATTCCATGAACACAGTCAATTGTATGGGATAAAAAAGAAGATATTACTAGTCCAACATAGATACCAATACCATACATTTGTCATCGAAAGCTAGCAACTGAGACCTAAACCGAGATCCAGAGAAAGCCAGTTCCCGAGAAAGGGAGAAATGAAGATCAAGTTTGTACTTTCATCTTTATAGCTCTTGCTCTAGACTCTAGTAAAGCAAAAGCAGTAAATTCACCATATTTACAACTAGTCTATGACAGAACCAAGCTACTGTAGATTAAGAAAGATAAATTTTAAAGTTGTTGCATTCCACAATTCACTGTAACAAAAGGCGAAATTTCACTATAGCCAAAAGCATGATCAAGTAGCATTTTATCAGTTGCCACGTTATCTCAACTAAACTTGCAAAAACAATGTACTAGTATTTCAAATCACCGCGAACTATTTAAACAACATCTACTACTTCCGTGAGTCAAATTCAGCAGCAAACAGACAAAAACAATAGCATATCATATAAACAACAATATTCAACACTTTACTCCGCAGCTCAATTACAAAAAGTAAAAACTCAATCAAAGCATTCTCAACTAACCTGCAAAAAGCTTCAGCATCCCAACAACTCCAAAAATAGTCAATGTTTTCGGCACTCCACTACAATGTGGAACCTCATCTAGTAATCATAAAATTACACAAGCTAATCAAACATCTACCACATATATATAATATACTACTAGCAACAAAATCACATTCACAAGGCAACAAACCTATCAAATTCATTGAAGCATCGACACGATTAATCGATAAACACGGACCGAAAGAACCATCAGTAGGCTCAATCACATACTGATCTGGAAACTCCCACAGACGCATCCGTGTGTATAATTTTTGTGACTTCGTCATTATTTTTGAATTCACACACACTAAAAACATACAGTTAATAGTATGAATTGAAGCAGGTGTAGCAAGTTAGTTGTTAGGGTTCGAAATAAATAAATAGATAATTTGAAGAGAATAAAAAGCGGAGAGTTACCTTGACGGAAAATTGAAGATTGGATCGAGAAAATTTAGTAGATCAATGAATCGCGGAGATATAGATACCGTTAGTTGATTTGTGTGTGCTTCGGTGTATGTATCTCGGGCCGTTGTCTTTTTCCTTTTTTATTGTTAAAACTCAAAAGTTAAATAAAAATCAGTATTTCTTTATTTTTTATGAAAAAGAAAAAAACAAAAAAACAAAAAAACTGTTGAGTTGTTAGAAATATGCATGATTGAATTTGGGATAGTAATTTTATTTTGGGTCTGTTTGGCAAACAGGCCACTTATCAACTTATCGACTTATTTCAAAAAAAAAATTCATATTTACATGTTCATTTTTAGAATTAAATATTTAAGTAGGATTTAGTAT
>PHNY01210135.1:2303-22876 GCA_003724115.2 Anethum foeniculum | reverse complement strand
TATAGCCATCCAAAACTTAGCCACCAAGACATACCTAATCCAATTGCAATAATAATTGTCTACCCATACAATTATTACCCAATCCAATTACAATAATAATTGTCTACCCATACAATTATTACCCAGTCCAGTTATAATAATAATTGTCTATTCATACAATTATTATTCAACTCATATTCGTCTCGAGACACCCCAAGCCCATACCACCATATTGGGTTGAAACCTAACAATCCTCCCCTTCAACCCACTATTGCATATTAGATTGAACGGTACCCATCAAGCCATCAACGTCTGCTCGCCAATGCCTCCCCTCGAACAAGAATCCCATCATCTCGTTTCTTCCAATCTTTTGAGAATCACTAAAACCCGTATAGTGACCTCCAAACCACCGTTCTTCATCATAACGACATATTCATCTACAAAACACGTGCATCAACCACCACGAGTGCCCTTCTATCCGTTGAGTCACCCGATCCTTGCTTTCACAATCCTTCGTCCTCCTGAAGAAGAACAACAGCATCATCCAAAATCTTCACCTGGTTGATCAAGCCACTGAAGCAATTGCGATGATCTTTTCCATCTCGAGTCCGAACAAATTGATCCACGGTGCAAGTCAACCGTCAAAATGCACGTAACTTTGTCAGCAAATCTATCATCGTACTCCGCCATATTCATTGAATCTCGAACTTTCCTCCAACCCAATTCATCACGAACACGAACCTCGGCTCTGATACCACTTGTTAGGAGGAAACACACGAACACATACGAGATTCACAAGAACCAATGCGGAGTACACACAATAACACCTCAATGGTGTTCCAAACCCTATACTTGAGCCAAACAATGCTCAAGCATCTCCCAAACAATACCTAAGGCTACATCTTAAGTATTGGTTATATCAATCAAACAATATGACTACGTATATATAGCCATCCAAAAGTTAGCCACCAAGACATACCTAATCCAATTGCAATAATAATTGTCTACCCATACAATTATTACCCAATCTAATTACAATAATAATTGTCTACCCATACAATTATTACTCAATCCAGTTATAATAATAATTGTCAATTCATACAATTATTATTTAACTCATATTCGTCTTGGGACACCCCAAGCCCATACCACCATATTGGGTTGAAACCTAACACGATGCTCTTTGGCCCACCAACAGGCGAGGCTGTCGATAGGGCTAGCCCTCTTCCACAGCTGTAATGAATGATATAATAATAAAGGGCGACGCCCAATGACTCCTATATCTTCAAGTAGTTCCTGCAAATTTATTCAATTAAGGCCAAGAGGGCGAGGCAGCTTGCAAGGTCTAAAAGTAGGCGAGGCTCCGAGCAAGGCGAGCTTCCCTGTTTTAGTAGACTCGACCTCATCCAAGCGAGGTCCAAAAACCTTATCTCTTTTCTAAGCAGAATTTTATGGAAGGTCAGAGTGTTTGACAAGCTAGCCTATAAGGACGACGCCACGAAAATAGGCGATAGGCTAGCCTACAAAGGTAACGCCGTGAAAATAGGTGAAGCAATTTTTTGGTGTAACACATATTTTAAAATAACATTTTATATTTAAATTTACAAAAATAAATATAAAATACTTTTAAATTTAAGTTTCATAAAACTTTATCACACTTGATTATGTATGACTTATCGATTTAAGACTCGACTAGTAACAATTTAATATTTTAATTATTTTTATTTCTATTTTTTATCAAAAATTACGTGAAATACGACATGAAATGTACACGATCACGAAACGAAACATTAATGGATCGAGTTTAGGTTTGGATTCCATACACACGAAATTGGAAAGTATATGAAACGAACGAATCACCATATCTAATCTACCAGTTTTACTCAGTATTTTTAAAACTCCAGAGCAAATTAGATCTTGATAACATATTTCAAATACTCCCTTTTATATTCGTTTAACTTCATACCATAAAAACTCTAAAGCGAGCTATTAATCTATTACACGTGGACCACAAATATTGATTTTTATAGAAATTTCTCATAATTTCAAAAATGTTCGTATCCCTAGCAAGTAATTGTTACGATATATAGAATTATCAATCTATAGAAATATGGTGATCCATTCATTTGTATTGTGCTTAGTACAAATGTTCTGAATTTTTTATTTGAATAGGTTTTAACTTAATAACGTTGACATACGACCCTTTTTTTCTTCACATTGTTACCCTTGTTTTTATTAGTACATTAGTACAACATATATACCAATAAATACTGTTACGCCAAAAAATAAGTCTCGTCTATTTTATGACGTCACCTCCGAGAACGCAGAATTTCTATTTGAAATTCTATATGTTTATTAAATAGCTTCGCCCAGGTAGCCTCACCTATGCAGCTGTGCTTGGCTTTGTTGCT
The DNA here is from genome assembly GCA_003724115.2 of Anethum foeniculum. NCBI lineage: Eukaryota > Viridiplantae > Streptophyta > Magnoliopsida > Apiales > Apiaceae > Anethum > Anethum foeniculum. The sequence goes on along the minus strand of PHNY01210135.1, from coordinate 20,486 downwards.
GGAGCGTAGAATTTGGAAAATGACCTCGCCTTTCTTGCTAACTAGAGCCTCGCCCTTCGCTTTGGGCTTTGGCTGATGGAGATATGGGCTTAGCCCACCGAAAAATGAAGACGACATGAGTTACGTGAAGACACTGAAGACAATGAGCCTCGCCCTATATCAATTAAATTGCACTGCAACTATCAAAGAGGGTTAGGCCTATCTGCAACCTCGCCTGTGGATGGGCCGAAGAGCGTAAGGTCAGCCCGATAATAATTACCTTTTCTTAGTGGTTATGGATAAATGTTGACTCCGATAATCTCGGGTCAATAATTTAAACCGGTGTCATTAGTATGGACTTTCTTAAAGAAGGAAACCAGATTTATTGCTCTCCAAGAACTACGTTTGGTTTGATCCCCTATAAATAGGGGTATGTAAGCATATTGTATAGTATGAAGCAAGCCTTGCGAATAAGAGAGAATTCGACATTCGATATTAATTGCATATTTGATAATCAATATAATCTCAGCCGCTAAACCTTCAACACCTTTACTTACACTTTACACCACCATCAATTATCACCGTAATTCCAACAATCCTTCCCGAATTTGTTATCACCAAATTCCTCCATTGACAAATATACAACTAATTTTGAGAAAAATAATAGTCTCTTTCTTTTTCTTTTTTTGTTTGAAGAAAGAAAATCTCATTGCTTTTTGTATATTTTATTAATTAACAAACATATGAAGGAAAAATAAATAAATTTTCATCTGAAACACGTAACACAAAGTATGTTACACTTTTAATTATTCATGATGATATCTTGCCGTCAACGCATTGTATAAACTACACCAATCCAACCAACGGTGCGGGCCTAGAAGTAAGATGGGGTGTGCGACATGTTATGTTGAATGATGAATGGATATGGAACAAAAGATCTTGAACTAAACAAGCCAAACAAGCCAATCAAATTAAGGTCCTGTTTGAAACAGGTTACTTATCAACTTATCAACTTATTTCGAATTTTTTTTCATATTTACATGTTGATTTTTAAAATTAAATATTTAAGTAGGATTTAATATCCTTATATGCAAAAACTTGTCAGAAATAAGTAACTTATTTCAGAAAAAAATACATGTAATTTTTTCAGAAATAAGTAACTTATTACTCGTTTCTTCCCCAAACAGGCACTAGATCTATGTAGGGCTAACTTTAATAAATCTACAGTAAATATTCTTGTTTTGCACCTCAAATTTTTATCGTATACATTAAAAAAATAATATAGCTTTTTAATTATAATATTTGGTGAGAATTCTTACCTTACGTTTTTAGTAAAATTATCTAAATATAGAATAGTTGTTGATAACAACATGAACGCTCGGATTCTTACTTATTTATCAAAGATTTAACCGTTATTATCTTTTACATAATTTCTTATTTACTAGTAATAACATTTTTTTTTATTTTTACGGTTAAACTTAACTATCATCGATTAAACTCATATTTACTTATTATAGTTTAGTATAAATGTAAAATTTAACATTCTTGTCAATAGAAATTTTATTTTTGAGGTTTACTCACGTCAGTGACATATTTTTATGCGGGAGAGAGTCCGATAACCCATCTAAAATTTTACTAAAAAATTAGAGTATGACACAATCAAATATTTATATACTTTATCCGTCTAACCTAATTGTTAATCTTTAAATGAGTCATTAAAATTAAGAAAAAGAAAAAAAAAGTGAGTTAATAGGACTATTAAAATTAGTAAAGAAAGTATATTATTTTTAAAAAAATGTTAGCAACTAGGAATATAAAAATAATGTTAATAAGTTCTTCAGCGGACTTTTGGCTAATGGCAATAAATACTCATTTTTGGTTAGTGTTAGTGAAAATAACTATTTTCAATTGAGATGGTCAACTTTACTACGCATTTGCGAATCGGGTATTCATATTATCCGTTCTTGAGTTGGGTATGAAGAAATTTCAATTTTTTTTATATATGATATATATTTGTCATTTGGGTATCACATATGGAATAATCATTTAATAAATGCGTACCATATTTTTTTTTTTGAAATACCGATTTGCCTAATACGTATCCTATACAAAATAAGATAGTCAATTCACAAACGCGTATCCCGGTCATTAAAAATAACTAACACATCCCAAAATTGTTATTTTTGTTAAATTTAATTAAAAAATTATTATTTATAACGATTTCTCACAACTATTACTCCCTCTGTCTCATTCAATTCTCTAAGTTACTTTTTGGCACGCTTTTTAAGACTCCTTTAAAGTATAGTTCCGTAATTTTTTTTAAAATTTTTTTCTGAATTAAAATTTAATATCTAAATTTTTATTCAGAATTTTTTTTAAAAAAAAGTTATGGAACTACACTTTATAAAAGTCTCGAAATACGTGCAAATAGTGCACGTAGACTAGCTACCGGGACGGAGAGAGTAACATTTACTACCGTGAAACCCAAGCTGAGCAGCTCCGCTGTAATCTCAGAAAATGTCCCAACGTAGGTCCAACCATGTGCAGTCAAGTCCTTGTGTTTATCTTTCAAAAACTTGGAACTTTCCATGAAATCAAGGTCTAGGGGTACACAACTTTGTATTCTACTGTCTGCCATCTCCATACTTTGTTTGTATTCAAATTATTCCACCGTGTCTATCCAAGCCACTTCTCTTGACCGTTATTAGAATATAAAAAAAGTTAAACTCCTTTTTCGGTTTTTATTTATACTAAACTCAAATTTCAAATCTTCTAGACATTTTATGAATTCAATCTACTTTGTCTACAAATAATTAGATATCACTTGCATTAACAATGAGAGTTTTAATATTTTAAAACATAAGTACATATATAGGAACGTGATTATCAGTAATTATATTAATATTATATCTATTTATGAAAATTAATAATAAATAGATAATTACATTCGTCGATTATAAGGATCCGTTCATATATTTTACTAACAAATGATTGTTACTAACTACTTGTTAGTACAGTTACAGATTTCGAAAATCGAAACAAATTGGTTGAGATACTGATTTGTGATTTAATCGGGTGATTTTTAAAAAATCGAATAAGTTATTGGTGATTTATCAAATCGGTCTAATATTTTTTGATCATTTATTGATGATTTATTGACGATTTTTAAAAAATCGTCTAATTTTTATAACATAAAATGTTAGCTATAATTTTTCGCGGACAAGTAAAGATACTAAAAAGATTAAATTGAGTATGAATAAAACTAAAAGATTAAATTAAGTATAAATAACCGACTAAATTCGTTGTAACACGAAAATTTTCGGTATTAAAATTATTTTACAAAAAATTATAGGAGACAAATAATTACAACAGCAATTTGATAAAATCATAAATTTGTATTTCTATATTTCTATGGTAGTTAAACTTTGAGTTTTGTATATACTCCCTCCGTCACAATTTATCAATTTATCAGTCTTGTTTGATTTTTTGAGGTCAAATTGACTCAACTTTGACCGTAAATTAGACATCAATATTTTATTATTTAAAAAAACTAAAAAATACATATTAAAGGAGATTACATGTACTTTCTAATGATATAAATTTTATAATTCTTTTTAATTATATACTATATGAAATTTTCGGTGAAAGATCAAACAAGACAGATAAATTGGAAAATAGAGTATTTGTTTAATAAGATTCCNNATGACTGAATGAATCTCAATTATACACCGACCCCTTGTATTTGTTTAAACATACGATAGTTATTTCCTATCAACTTCCTACTCTGCATATAAACATTTAATATAAACATACATTAATTTCTCGTTCACATACACACGCACAAAACACAGAGAAAATACAGAGAGACAAAGTCATAGAAATGAAGGTTGAAATGGCAATGGAAGTTGAAGGTGAAGATTCTTTTGAGAAATATTCAATGGAAAGTTCAAGTTCTTCAAATGATGTATCTTTGTCTCCTCAAAGACCATCTTCTTTGTCAGAACTTGTTAGTTCTTGTCATAGCTCAGATTCTGAAGATAGCTCTCCTGCTTCAGACACAAGTATGTTTTCTAGTTTACTTTTTTTTTTTTTTTTATAATCCGGTGGCCGGGCCAGCTTTCGCGCACCTCGACTAATCCGGAGGACTGCTAGCACATTCGTACCCACCGAGCATGGCAGTCCACTTACTTCCGTGCCTCCCAGTGGAATCGAACCTGTGACCTCGGGGTAGTAAGCCCCTAAGTCACGGTCTCAACCAGCTGGGACATCCGTGATGGGTCTTCTAGTTTACTTTCCCAAGAACTCTCTTATACATATTTGCATGTGTAGTAGTGTAAGGTTGCGGAATCAGGATTCTAAAATAGTCGGACTGAAAATAATTATTGTTAATTTTTGAATTTTAGTCCGAACTTAAAAAAAATTAACTAAAAATAGGAATCCAAAGAAAATTTGGCTAGCCCCTCCGGTTCAGCCTCGCTTAACATCCCGGAAAGAGAGCCAGGGTCGTAACAATAACAGTTGACCACTTAACTTGCATAAATACTTGGTTAGAATTTGAATACAAACTAACTACATTAGTCAAACTACAAAGCATTTAATTAATTTTCTTTGTTTCCTAGACTTGCTCTCTTTGGCTGGAAGTGTTTACATGGATATTTGCCTAAGTCGGAGATTTGTTTTTATTTTAATATAATTTTGTATGTTTTTAGCCCAATACTGAGTGCCTAGATGTCTATATCCATGTTCGAGTATCGAGTTTAAGTGTCTTACATGGGTTCTCCAGCTGGATAAAAGAGTCAGGTTATTAGATGTGTTACTGGAGAATTTTATCCGATTTTTAGTGAATTCTGTATCTGTAAATTATATGCTAGTTTTTATGTTCAATGAATTCGTAATATTTAGTGAATCTTGTATAATTGTGTAGTGATCTTGGAGATTTATGGAGTTTGTAGTTTAATAAGGCTAGAGTAGAACATGATTCTATTCTATGTATGTACAAACATGTATTACCTCATTGTCAGACACTTGCTAATATAGAATATTGCTCTTGATAGTGCAGACATAAGAGGCAGCAAAGTAGGTCAAAAGAACAAGCCTGGAAGGAAATCAGGCAGTTTTGCATTCAGAATTAAAGAGCATGGTAAGAAACTAAGATCTCGAGCATTTTCACTTTACAGAAACATGCATAATCGAACATTTTAAGAAATAGGTTTCGTGTTTACATAATTTCAAAGACTGATAGTTTTACAACTTCGGAACAGTCTAATTGGTTTTGCAATTGGTGGAATATATGGAAGGATTTAAACTGATTATATATATGATATGATATGAAAATGCAGTGAAAATGGGACCAAAGTTATCAGAAACAGTGAAAGGGAAGCTAAGTGTGGGAGCAAAAATAATACTAAAAGGTGGAAGAGAAAATATATTTCGACATATATTTGGAATTAGTGAAGGAGAGAAGCTGTTGAAGGCTTCTCAATGTTACTTATCAACTACAGCTGGTCCAATTGCTGGGATACTATTCATTTCCACTCTCAAAGTCGCGTTCTTCAGTGAAAGGTCAATCACTTTGCCTTCTGATAAAGGAGAGTGCTTGAAGACACCTTATAAGGTAAATCAATGTAGCTCTATTATCATTTAATCTATAATAGTTTGTGCGTTTTAATGTATAGCTAAAACTTACATAGACGAGATTAACCAGTAGCACCAAAGGTCGTACCCAATGCATTAGTCTCTGCATCAACAGAGTTTACGGAAATTTTGACTGTAGACTGGCACAGCTGTACCAGAGAGTAGACACTTTGAACTTCTCAGCATGAAGTTTTACATCTGCTAACACTATACTTACTGATAAATGTCAACTGTTGGTTTATATACGAAAATTCTAAATAAAATCATTTCTGTTATAAATTCGAGCTGATAAATGCATTCAAAGTTCGAACAAACTAAGCTCGTCAGTGTGAGATGAGATATAACCAATCTATACCAAATTCATTCAATGCCACTGACTTATTAAATAGTTTGGTAAGCAACCATGTGGTTTTGGACTTTGGATGGTTAATGAGTTATGAGATAAACTTTTATGATAGTGTATAAACATCGACGAGGTAGAAAAAGTAGTGTTAAAACCAAACCAGATATACCCGGTACTTCACTAGGAAAGGCTGAACTAACTGGTGTTACATGGGCGCAGGCCTCACTTGGACACTTGTTGTTTTCGTGAAAATCTACTACTTCTAAAATGAAATTGGAAAAAATAAATAGATGTTGAAACGTATTGCTGACAGAAGTTATTGCAACATTGTGCAGGTTTTGATTCCGGTTACCAAGATTAAGGAAGCAAACGAGTGTGAGAATGTAAACAAGCCAGCACAGAAGTACATAGAAATTGTTACAGAAGATGGTTTTGAATTTTGGTTTATGGGATTTGTAAGGTATGAGAAAGCTTTCATGAATCTGCAGAAGGCTATTTCCATGTCGCTATTTGAGAAGAGTGCCTAGTTCAATTTTAAGCTTAGTTGGGATAGTAAGAGGTAGATGTAGAGTATTTGAGTGATGTCCTTGAAAGAAACTGTTTATCCGAAAGCGTTTTTTGTACAAATTAGAATTTTATTGTGTAATGGGGAGATCATAATTTGCTGTATCTTATAGCTTGTGTTGTGTTGTAATAGGCACAGACTCATTGCCTTCTTATGTTACAGAGTAAGTTCTTTATGAACCACAAGTCACATACCTCAGATCTATGCTATGTATAATTATCCAGGTTGATGATCACATTTTTTTACCAAAAAAGAAAAGAAGAAATTACATAAGCAGATCCAGTATTACACCAAAACTGTGATGTTTTGTTTAAGAGAATAGACAGCTGACATCCTAGCATTTGCATAATCATTGGTACTTCGAAGAAAGCATTAACAGTAACATTCTCTACGATGTCTACTGCCACAAAATAAACTCTGTCTTTGCACTGGGACTCAGCAATGGAAAGTCTTGAATTTTGTTTCATCCACACATGCATTGTCAGACCTTAAATCGGTTGTTCTTCATCTATGAGGTTTTCACTTACCAGCGATGATATCTTATGATTTGATTGAATTCAAAATGTTACTATGGCATGTGGATGACACAACGCAAACACTTTCCTTCTTTCATAAGATCAAAAGCTTGATTGATGTCTTCCAATGGCATATTATGTGAAATGTACTCGTCAACCTGGATTTCCTGTGTATTGAAAATGAAAACATCAAAATACCAGTTCGTTCATCAACCAAGACCCTCATGATAGTGTCTTAAAATATACCTAACGGCGATATTAACTGTAAATAGAACACTTTTTTTAAACAAATAGTAAGATATACAAAAATGACTTGGGGGCAGAAGGACAATACTAAAATCTATCAAACAGAAATGCTTTATAACAATTTCCCAGAAACTAGTCAATCGCAGAGCAATAAATCCAGGTTCTGTAGTTACCTGATTTAGATACATCTCAATCAATGATGGAATATCAGATTTTGGTTTCCATCCACCAAGCATAGACCCTTTCAACGTTTTTCCAGACAGGAATGTCGAAAAGTGAGCTTTTACTTCTGGATCCGATTTTGGGACTCCAAGGGTAACAGTCAGACCCCATCCCTGTACACATAAAGAACGAGAAAAAAAATAAGAATCAGTAAATAATTAGAAAGTTTTCTTCATAAAGAAATGAACTAGGGATACTAAATAATTACATCACAACAAGACTGTAACGCTGTGCTTATCACTGCTGTCTCTCCTACACATTCAAATGAATAGTCTGCTCCTCCATTGGTAATACGCTTCACAACCTGAGAGAAAAGAAGTCACATAATTTTCAAAAATCATTTATTGTAGGTTATGGCTTCATTTGTTTATTTGGCAGTGTGCACAAAGGATCTCTGTGTTTAGTCCAGATATTTGTTTCTTGGGACAAAATCTGTGTCTGCAGATATGTTCCAGAAGCAATTAGCTGCTACTTCTTGTTGTGTTTTATATTTAAATTCTTTTAGATGATCAGTTCCTTATTATACTCTCCTTACATTTCTGAAACAGAAGTCGCAAATAATGACGGCTTGCACAGTGGTATTCTATTTCTACTGCATGTTCTGCTACTTCAAGTCTTTAACACATCTTTTATCCTCAATTCTACAACACACAAATCTTCTTACACTCTCATGTGGACACATCGTGCTGTAAAACTTTCTATATAAGGTTGTATGCAGTAATTACCTGTTGAATAGGTTCATCAAGGTCATTTGGATTGATAAAGTCTGTAACTCCAAAAGCTTTTGCTGCAGCGGGCAAGGATGATTAAAACCATGAGATCTTGTCTAAATTTACTATTCTGCAAACAATGTCTCAACTACATTTTCGAACAATTATTAATAAAAACAACTTTTACCCTTTGGGATTGTTAACAGTTCATAAACCTTAGAAGCTCAATTTCTGTATACTAAATCATTTGTTGGACAATATATTTATTTTTGAGCATGTAGGATATATGGAGGAACAAATATGTTACCTTTGACGCTCTTCTCAGGATTAGTTTCCACACCAATTATGCGAGATGCTCCCCTTATTTTAGCTCCTTGGGCCACCTTGTCACAAAAGAAATCATTAATAGTTGAAGTATTGACAAGGCTTCAAACTTTAGCTTGCCCTAGACAAGCAGAGAGGAATAAGCAGCAAAAATCCCTATACTTACGGAAAGGCCTAAAGTTCCTAGACCAAAGATTACAACTGTTGAACCTTTAGATACGTCAGCAACCTTCCAAGCAGCACCCAGACCTGAAAACAAATTTTTAACTATGAGAAAATGTAATCACAAATTAACAAACAAAAAACTAGAAAAATGTGAAGAAATTCATCAAACAGATGAAAACAAGAAAAGGCATCGAAAAACTTGGAGTCAGTTTGAAACTCTTGTGAACATGGGTGAATATGCAGTACAATTGAGCTGCAAGGATGATTTTATTCTGTAACTAGCAGGAAGGCAGGCTCTAAATGAATCATTATGTACTTTTAAGACTACATGATTCACATGCCCACATCCGTTCTCTTCTAATTCCATCACTTGTTGGAGTATGTCTAGCTCTTATATGTAGGTATATTCAGTACTTTCTACGTGTATGATTCACCCTACTTAGCATGCTCCTCTATTCTAAAAAGGATGCATGAAACTACTTCTTCTTTCGTGTTTCCACCCCTAGACATCATTTTCTAGTTCGAAAGAAGCGGATTCATGGTAATGCAAAATGCGAGGAAGAAAACAATAAATTAGGGGCCAGATAATATATGACAGATATAACTCAGGAAATGAGGACAGTTATTTACCTGCTGCAACTCCACAACTTAAAAGGCATATTTTCTCTAATGGTGCTTTGGAGTCAACTTTCACAGCACATCCAGAGTGCACAACTGTATATTCACTGAAACTTGAAACTGCACAATAGTGATATACAGGTTTTCCTTTTACAGAGAAACGTGTTTTCTGATCACTATGCATTACTCCTTTTCGTTCCAAACCCAGTACTTGGCAGATATTGCCTTTTTCTGAAGTACACTGTTTGCAGCTCATGCATTCCCCGGTAAATAAAGTAAGCACATGATCCCCCTTTGTAAATATAGTTACTCCTTCCCCAACACTTTCAACGATCCTGGAAAGTGTTTATAAGTTAGCGTCTCTTCAACTTGGGAATGACTTGTAGTAGACTAAAATTTAACAATAACTAAACCGAAATCAAAATTGATAATCATGTACATATACTGGATCTTGATCTTTTTTTTTTTTTTTGGTTAAGTTACTGAATCTTGATCTTCCATCACAACCTTTCTAACTAAAGCATAGTTCAGTAAAAGAAAGCCTAATGTCAGACATATCTTGTTAAAAATCAATCTAAATCTATCGAAACACATAATAAGAAGACCTTGGTTGAAAGGGCACTTTCTTTCCCCTTTCACTAAGCTTGTTTTAAATTTTAAACTGTCCTTATGATCACTGGAATATGCTAACATCTAGACTCTAAGATAAGAAAGAAAAGCTTTACAATTTAATAAATGATAACTGTTCTTTCTCATTTCCCACCCAAACTTTGAAAAATTGCCACAGTTCAATGTGTTTTCGAGTTCATCTAACAACAGTCACTCATTGTTTCTCTTCCTTCTTTTCATCCCTCCCCTCCCCTCATGATCAGAGCTCATGGATTATAAACCCGACTCTAGCATACTAAAAAATATAATCCACAGAAAATTTGTAAAGCACCAGAAACAAACAAATTAAACAATGTCAAGTGGCTAGTCAATTAATTTCTAAGAGAAAGGATATAGAACTCTACCCGGATGCTTCATGCCCGAATATCCGCGGAAATAGATGAGGAGTTGCCTGCAGAAAATTAACAAGTTCACAAACTCTGCACCATTAGTCTCATTGACATTCAGAATGACACAACAAAAACACAAATAAATGAAAGAACATGTGAAGAGATGGAGGCATTGCCTGAGAAAGCCAAGCATTGAAATCACTGCGGCAGAGGGCGGTAGCTACCACCTTGACTCGAATCTCCATAGGCTGAGGTGGACTCACTTCCACCTCCTCTATCACCATTGCTTCCCCAGCTCCCCATGCCACAGCAGCTATTTTCCATTTTCATATCAAACCATATCAGTAATGTAAAAAATATTTCACATGGATCAGGGGCGGAACTAGGGGGACTGGAGTGAGTCCCGGTGCCGTCAACTTTCAAAATTAACCGAAATTTTAGTGTAAAATTTTGAAAAAATATGAAATAATATGGTTCGGTCCTGAACATTATTTGGCCCCCTAAACTGTATTCCTGGTTCCGCTCTTGACATGAATCATGTATGCAAGGATAGAAGGAGACTTACCTTTGCATGTAATGACCTGAGGCTGTGAAGTTGATGATGCCATTTTTCTTGCTGCTCAAATCTTGCAAATGTCTTATGTTTTAGTGTTTGGTCAGGGGGAGAGAAGTAGGTGGGAGACTTTGGTAGACGGTAGGTATCAAAAATGAAAAATGAGTGTGGTTGTTGGTAGACTTTTTTATATTTGCTTCGGTTTTTTTAACCAGTATTTAAGAATTTTTTTTTTTTTGAATAAGTATTTAAGAATATTTTATGATTTTTTTTCTTTCTAAGACAGTATCATTAAAAATAAAAATATTATAAAAATATTCAAGTAGCGCATAAATTTGGAACTATAAATTGAATATCACCTTGATGTTTGTTATGCCTCGGAGTACTTCTAAGAAATTCTAAAAGGAAAATGTTAGATACGTCGAATTGGTAATTAAAACATGCCAAATATCGTGTCATGTCATTCGGGAACCAATTAGAGGTACCTAACACTACTCATACTAAAAACCAGAATCTCCGCAGATTTGATATAAAATAAAGAATAATATGCATTTTGCATCCACTTAAAGTTCTTTTGTTTTAGTTTATTAATTTTTCTAAATTTACAATCCTCTCTTTATACACTTTACATCACACAACTTTGAATTTTGTCACAATTTGCCCCTTATAAACAATTTTTGTTAAATTTGCACACTTTAAATGGTAAATTTAACGAAAAATCGTAAAAGGGGTGCAGATTATGATGGAACTCAAAATTGTGAGATGCAAAGTGTATAAACTAAAACAAACAAATTTTAGTGCAATAAAATTAAACCATAGGGATACAAAATGAATATTAGTCTAAAATAAAAACCGTTTTTCCCCGTTCTTACCTGTGCGTCTGAGCAAGCAATCTAACTAAATTATAATATAATCTGAGAAATAATCATAATGTAACATGATTATGAATAATCATGGAGGCCTGAAAAATAATTATAAACAACTACAACATTATCTTTGATACACAAATAGACTATCCAAAAGCAGGCCAGCTTCAAAAGATAAAATTCCAACAATTCCTGGCTAGGCTGACCAAAAAATTTCTTGCTTTCCCAAATGGAGAGCAGCAATTGACTAATCCTGAATCAATATCATGCAATCGACATCTTATAAGAAATAAGGTACTCCTGTTCGGGGACCTCGCATCTGGTTGTTTTCCTCTGTTTCTGTGAAGAATTTCACGTCCCGCTCCTGATTGATTTGAAATTTACGGGAAAAAAATAAAAAGAATTGTAAGTGATAATCAAATATAATTGTTACAAAGAAATCAAAATGATATCAGATTTGTAAACTAGATCAAATAGTATATACTACTAAGAATGTTGAACAGTCCACTATCATATAATACAACTTCACAGCTGCCAATCTTGCTCATTGATAATATAAAATGCTATATGCATAGAGCCATCTTCGATTAACTGAAAGGGCCGCGTGGTAAGAACAAACAGCTCTGTATTTCCATTTGTCACCCAAACCCGGTTCCAAGCCCCATTTACATGACAGAGTGATCTTACCATCACAATTTATTCTAAAGGAAGATGCACAAATTAGGTTTTGGTAGTAAGGTGATACCCTAAATCTATAATGGCAAAGATTCCTGATCTTTATCCAAGTAATGCCAGGAAGGCATCGTATGCCAGGTATTACAGGGGTCACGCGCCACGCAAGGGTTTTGATTTCCAGCCTCCTTAGATTTTCACCCATTTAAATAAGGAAATAAAACTTCAGGAAGATGGTCCTTTCAGCTTGATAATGGAAATATTGGTGTGCCTCATGAGTCATGGCTGTGTCATATAGCAATCATAAATGTATTTCACTAAACCAAACACAAGCAGCCAGAAGTCGGGTTTGTGGAGAGTAAGATATACTTAGACCTTGCCCTTACTGATGGGAGTAGAGGGGTTGGTTCCATAAAGACCCCTGACTTTCGAGAAAAAAAATATTGAAAACATATGTATTCAATCGTCTAGCATAAAAAATTATAGAAAAAACCCTGCACAACTAATGTTAAGTGATTATTACTATATCGTGAATTTTTAGTACCATATTCTCATTGAAGCTCAATATTGAAGCCACATTTCCACATCGGTAACAATAGTTTGGTGCAGACCATACCTGCATCAGCCAAAAAGCTATGTTAAAGAACTTCTAAATCAGATGATCCAAGAGCAAGGAAAAGTTATTATTGTATGAGAAAGCTAGAAGTAGCAACTCACTGTCACAAGTCCTTTATCTTGAAACATGTACTTCAAACCTTCTTGCACAAGTTGATGGGCACGACAAACTAGATCAAGTTTGTTAATGTGATTGTACTGGAGTGAAGCAAGAAAGAAATGCAAAAGGGTAAGCTCAAATAATGTAGTAATGGTGCAGCAAGATATAATTATTACTCATAAATACCTCTGAAGTGACCCTGGATCCAAACAGCCATCCAGCACCACGAGGGCTGACTGCCCATGTTTCAATGTCTTCAGGGTCGCTCCACATGAGGTCACAGAAAGGTCCTTCATGTGGAATTTCACAGTTTCTATCTATGACTCTAATCTGCCAAGTGAAAACATAATAATTCTTAGATCTCATCCAAGGACTAAGATGGCAGGCAACGATATGGAGAGGGGATAATAACTGTTCAAATTACACTGTGTCAAATATTCCAGAGAGAATAAAATTAATCCAAACCAACCAAACACAAGAAAGACGACCAATTGGATTATAGGTGTACTGCTTTGCTATAGAGTTATAGAAAGGAAATATATAATAAATTTTGAAAATTCATATGCTCGCACAATATTAGTCCAACTATTGTTTTTTTCAAGTTATATCACAAGAATGTCAAACATATGCATGCTTATAGATGTATCACAAACTACCACCAGCCAGATAAGAACTCATCAAACTGAAACTTTACAGAAAAAGATAAAAACCATTCAGCAAAACAGCACAAACCTGGTCAACGGTTCTAACATCGGGGGAAAGGCCACCATGGACACATAATACCTGAATCCAAGACAGGTTAAATGTCATATATCATCCAAAAACAGAAGGATGGATATAACGAGTATTTAATGAGTAAGAGAGGAAACGGGAGAGAGGGAGAGAGCGAGAGAGAATACAGTTCCGTCTATAATTGCTGATAAAGTTAGGTAGTCAAAAACATCTGTGCAATACCGCCAAGCATTAGCATTTCCATACTTTCTCTGGCATTCATCATAGAACCCATAGACCTAGAAAATGAAGTATAAAAAGCTAGTAAGGTCAGAGATCAGTAACTCAATAGTTCCAGGCATTCATCATCAACACGCTTTCACAATTTCTGTAGGTATATGTTGTATGACTACAATTCATATGATTTAATTCGCAATACTTGCTGCCCAACTTAAAAAAGTTTCTTCTCCGTCCTTACAGTGCAGCAAGTATATTAGTCCTGTGAATCTAGAAATTAGTCCTTACTCCTTACAAGTGATTGACTACCATGTAGCCGTCTATTCTCGCAACAAAGTGACAATCTGTTGCAAGCAATCCAATTTTCAACAAGAACAACGCGAAATTATAAAATATTAGTAGAAGCATTTTCACCCAGTTATGTACCAAAACAGAAGTAAAGGTCCCTGCTATACAATAGATACCCACAAAAAATTAAAAAAGAACTCGTGAAAAATCTTAACTACCTGTGTTAATTGTCTGCTTTCATGATTTCCGCGTAGGAGAGTAATGTTGGCAGGATATCTGGTAGAATGAAAATCCCAACGAATCAACATCACTAGTTATACAGAGGACATCAAAAACAGCATATACAAAAAATGACCACACTCTTTACAGAGCACATTCAAGTTTCAAAATAAAAATATACATTTTTATAATTCACTGTCGCATGGCAGGTCATCTTTTGAGGTCTTTATTTTAAAATTTGTTTCCATTTTTTTTTGTTGTTTAACTGAAAAATAGATTAATACTAGACAAAATAAGATTTCATTTGTAAAAATAGTTGTCAAATAACTAATACCTGAAAATAACAATCTATCAAATAATTAATATAATTTTTCTTGTGTTCGAGTAATCAATTGAAGAACAAAATATTGCAAAACAGCCAAGAATTAAAAAATATTAAATAGTAATTTAATTAAGGAACTTTTAAAAGTATTGAGGTGAGTTGGTATAAATGAAGTAGTAATGATTTGAAGAGAATGGTAAAAAGTGGTGTCAGACGGGGAAACTGAAGCAGGGTCAAAGCTATTAGCTAAATGTGAGGCCACTAAATACCCAACACATTATACAATAGGGCACCATTCATTACTAATATGCAGCTCAGAATGTAAAGGGGGCAGGAATCCTGCTTGATCCACTGAGTCCCTATTGTTAATGAAAGCTTATACTACTACAATTATATGTTACGTCTTCAAGAAATTTGCATCTATATACACAAATAATGTGAGGATGTACCTTGCTTTAAGAAGCAAAAGAATGGTGAAAACTTCAAGACTGTTGTATCCACGATCAACATAATCTCCCTGCCACAAACCAGAAAGTACTATTCAACCACAGACCATTGCACAGGAAATTTTCAAAAGATAAATGTTATCTTCGAAAATATAAAGCATACCATGAAAATGTAATTTGTGTCTGGCACATGACCTCCTGTTTGGAAGAGTTTCATCAGATCATGGAACTGACCATGGATGTCACCACAAACTGTAACTGGACTATTGACAGGCTGCACATTTGACTCCTCGATCAAGATATCCTTGACCTGGCAATAGATAGTCAAAGATACATAGTCACTCGATAAGAGCTCAAGTTTATTTTTTCTAAAAACAGATATATAGACCACAAGTTCATAATTTCTACCAAGCTCCCAGGTTACTGGATAATTTTAAGTTCCTGACACAGAGTGAGGTGAAATTATTAATCAATGTCAGTCTTATTACCGCAAGTCCACAAACATGAAAATCCTACCCACCGTTCAAATCCAAAACACAGAGAATACCCACCATTCAAACAGGCAGGATGGTTAGTGGACCCAAAAAAGAGTATTATGGTTGCTAAGTATTTATTTCCTACCCATATGGCCCCATATGGACATACCTTAAAAGGTACACAGCCACACAGGCCAACTTCTACTACACTAAATCCATTGTGATCATCAGTAAACTTCAGACATGTTCCTGAATTAAACTATCCGCACCAAGCATCCTTTCTTAACTTAGAAGCGTAAGACAAATAAACTATAATTTCATAGGCTATCCTGTTGTATTTAAGTACAATTTCCCAAGACCATAAACAAATTAACAATGACCGCAAAACTGTCTCCAAAAATCAAAATGTTCCGGCAATTGAATCCTACAATATCAATTAAAATAAAATATTTGCAACATTCAAATGACCGCAGACTAACTATTATTACTTTACTAAAACCATTGTCCCTATCAGTAAACTCGAAATTTGTTTCCGAATCAAGCATATTTTCCAATCGATAACACGAAAACTATGACTAAGCTATCTTGTTGTATCAAGCTCAATTTAGACCATCAACAAAATCAAAACTTCAATCACAACATCAACCTCTAGTACTACAACATCCATCTCGAAAAACCAACATGTCCTAGCACTCGAATTCCACGAAAACCAGCCCAACTGCTTAAACCCATTTCCCATTTCAATTAAAAACACCAACCCTAATCAAGAACCAAGAAAATTCAAAATCTTGGCTTTTCACTTCACATTACAAGAACTCATACTAAACAAAAAAAAAACCCATATAAAAAGACATCATACCAAAAAAACCCATAAATCAAAAATTAAAATTTCACAAGATTCAATTTATAAGACCAACCCAAATCAAGAACCAAGAAAATTAAAAATCTTGGCTTTTCGCTTCACATTACAAGAACTTATATTAAACAAAAAACCCACATAAAAGAACATCATACAAAAAAAACCCATATTGCAAAAATTAAAATTTCACAAGATTCAATTAAATTAAAAATTAAAAAAATCAAGAAAATACATACATATTCACATAGTAGCTGAAGGTCATCTTCAGACAAGTGTTGCCCATCTTTGACATTTGATATCCACAGATCCAAATCCATATTTTGTATCTATAGTTTGCTTGTGTATCTATCTGTGTGTATATGTATGTATAGTTAAGTGAAGTTATTAGATATATAGATATAGAAATGGTGTTTATATTTTTTTCGAGAGACGGAGAGAGTGAGAGAGAGATGAGATTCAACAAAATTTGATTGTGTGGATTCTAATTTTGAAAAATGAAAAGCTATAATTATAATAATATTTTTTTAACTTTTGAAAGTATAAAGTGAAATCAGGGACGAAGGTAGAAAATCAAGTTTGAGGGGGCAAAAATTTTTTTCTTAGCAAGTAATATGTATTAATAATTTATTATTATATAATTATTTATTAAAAACTTAAATTCCAAAATTTTAAATTCAAAATTATAATAAACTTCATGAATTTTATTAATACATTCATAAATTTTGAATATATTTGAGGGGGTGAAAATAAAATTTTACAATATTTTAACATCAAAACTAAGAATATATAATTTTTTTTCATAACTTTTACTACTAATTTTATGAATATTCAGGGTTTTGGGGTGGCGGCCGCACCCGCACGCCACCCCTTGCCTCCGTCCCTAAGTGATTAACTTTTAGGTGTTTTCGATTATCTATAAAAGTACTAATATAAAAATCTTTTTAAAATGTAGTTCCAATTTTTTTTTAAATAAATAAACATTATTAGATAGTTTTTAAATAATAATAATAAACGCCTAATTAGATTTATTATTTTGATCGGTCATGGTGACAACCCCGTCAAATTCAGAGCCATTTTCAAAATCGGGCCAAGTCCCGATTCTGAGTCCAAAATAAGTCGAAGCATATTAGTCCAAATACAGCCAACTCGGGTAAACAACAAGCCCACTACAAACCTCCAAAAGATCTGATGTATATAGTAGTAGTACTTTTGTCTTGTAAACTGAACAGAAGTGTCAAATCTTATCGATGTGGGACCGGGATGTTACAAACTCCCCTACTTAAATTCCTGACGACGTCAGGCCGAAATAGACAACCCATAAGACACACTCCCTAGCAATCGTGAAATAATTCCAGTTGGTTTCGTGTCCCCACCTCCGGACCTCTTGCTATTGTCGAATAATACCACCAACTTTCGTGTCCCCATCTCCGACAACTAGATCCATCAAGTTTTCGAAAGTCGGCTCCATATCATATGTCACAAAAATTAAACCAATCAAAT
>PHNY01209965.1:5183-25024 GCA_003724115.2 Anethum foeniculum | reverse complement strand
TGTTTTGATTCTTTGTATTTGCCTTGTCTTCATTCCTTCCTGATTTCTGTGTAGACGTAGTATTATTTACCTGTCATGTTCTAGTGTTGAGTTATCAAGTCTTCCTATTCATACAGCTTCGCAATCTCACCAACACTTATACTCATTCAAGTACATGTCACATACTAGAAAATAAATTATTAAGTATATATTAATAATACGAATTGATAGTTAATCGAATTATATTAGTTATACTTAAGATATCACATTATTTTATTAATAAAGTATAATTACGTGTTTTACAAAAAATTCTAGAAAATGACCCATGCCTCACACTAGTTATTATGCTAGTTATATTTAGAATATACTATCACACTTGTAATTACTTGAGGCATAAACATATACATTAACTTCTATCAAGTTACATTTATTCTTTTCACAATATAATTTGTAACCTACTATTATTACAAGAAAATTGGCTTTGACACGACGTGAAGGCTGTTGACATGTCGACTTGCAGGATGGATGGGAAACTGACTCACGTGAAGGAATCAACATGCGGTTGCAAGAAAGAGTCAATAACGGCCCTAAATTATAGGAACAAAGGTTGAGCCACGAAGCAATACAGTTGCTAATAGGTAACAAGCAAATGGGAGGAGATAAGAAGATAAGGGAGAGAAGGAATTCAAATGAGCCGAGAGACATGGAGTAATGGAACGGATAAAAAAAGAAGGCAATTGAGTCCTATTTGTAGGGTTAAAGAGTAGAAGATATACAGGTAATAAGTCTCTATCATGAATACTTGTATACTCTCAAGAACAATTACATAGTAAAAATTATTTTGGCTGGGATCACAAACCCACCCGCGGTTTTTATCCTTATTTGGATTTTCCGCGTCAACAAATCTTTGCCTTGCTCTTTTTTCAGTTTATTTTTTTATCTTATTGAATTCACTTGATCATATACAATTCTTAGCATTTAACCCATTGAAATCTGGTAAAAACAATTAACGCCGTTTGTGGGAAACTTGCTAAGAGATCGTTCAGCCGATCACGATGACAGGAGACTTGCAACAAGGTGGAACGTCTACACAAGGGGAAAACTCAGATGCAAACAAAGAGATGGCTGCGACATTGAAAAAGCTACAAACGGAAATGGAGGTATTACAGTCTGAAAACGAATCATTGAGAAAAGAAGTTACCACGGCCAAATCCAAAACAAAATCGGCTTCCAAGAAAACAGTAAAAAGCGTGGTAAGACGGTTGAACATGGATGAGGCAGAGGATACAGATCGACAGTATAAGGATGAAGAAGAGTTATTGATTCTCGATGGAGATGGTCACCAAACTAACGATGATAAAAACGGTGACCATCAAAATGAAGGACAACAAGATGATGGCTATGAAGAACGTGAAACTGATCATGATAGGAGGAGATCCAAACATAGATGATCCAAGTCACGAACTTATATCCCTGAATCCGTTCATGGAGTTAAAGGAGGTAAGAGAATTGATAGAGTGTATACCAGGAGTGCCAAAGCCTCTAGAAAAAGCGACGCCCACAAATTACGCAGACTCGCCGTTCTCTGATGACATAGCCTTGGAAGAAATCCCGAAACCGTTCACGGTACCCAACATGAAACCATATGATGGATCAAGTGACCCCGAAGAACACATTGCTCAATACAAACAAATAATGTTTATGGTGCCAATAACAAGAGAATTACGAGCAAGGGCTTTGGCTCAACGCTATCTGGTCTAGCATTACAGTGGTTTGTAGGACTACCCAACGGGAGTATAAGGACATTTGCAGATCTTGTAAATGCATTCAACTTACAATTCGCTAGTAGCAGGGTGTTTGAGAAAACTACAAGTGATTTGTACAAAATCGTGCAAAGACACAGAGAACCATTACGAGATTACCTCACAAGATTTAATAGAGAAAAGGTCACGATTACTAATTGTGACATCCCTATAGCAATAGTGGCGTTCAGAAGAGGGTTTGAACGAGATTCACCACTGTATGATGAGCTCACAAAATATCCGAGGAAAACCATGGATGATGTCCAAGCTAAGGCGATGGCACAAGTCAGATTAGAAGAGGATAAAAGAGGAGATGACGACAAGTATTATCACCCAAGCTCAAGATATCGACAGCAAGGGTTAGAGACTACAAGCCTTACTCTAGAACTCCAAGAGAAGAACCACGTATCAGTGTTACCCAAGAATACACGGATTGGAGAAAAGATCCCAGCCTGCCCCCCACATGGGATAGTTACGGCTTCAACATAACTCCTGCTGCCATGATGAGAGAATTCACAAAATTGGGAGACGTCGTAAAATGGCCTACGAAGAGTAATAAACCAAAAGCAAATCCCGATTCTAAGCTATGGTGTGATTTTCATGGAGATTATGGTTATAAAGCTTACTACTGTGTGGCACTAAGTAAGGATCTCCAATTCCTCATCAAAAAGGGATACTTGTCAGAATTCATGCCCAATGTCAAATCTGCGAATGTAAGAAGAGACAAAAGACCCCCGAGACAACCACCACCCCCACCACACCATAAAGTGATCAATTTTATAGCTGGAGGCTCGAAAATATGCGGAGTAATGTATTCTCAAGCAAAACGAGCGGCACGAGGAACGACGTTACCAGCGTCCCAGACTGAAGTAAAAGACAACATCATACCAGCCTTGATATCCGACGAATCAGATAGAGAACATGTAGCAGAACCACAACATGACAGCTTGGTGATATCTCTCCCCATTGGCAATTGTCTAATATAGTGAATATTGGTAGACAACGGGAGTGCAGTAAACATCATGATGCTAAGCACCCTACAACAAATGGGGCTTGCAGAAAGTGACAAGGTGAAGAAGTTGACCACACTCGTAGGTTTCAGTGGCGAGACAAAAAGGAAAATTGGCGAAGTTTCCATACCGACGTACGCACAAGGGGTGAATCTCCTAGAGAAATTCCTCATAATCTATGGTGAATCAACATACAACATCATAATGAGAAGACCATGGATTCACGACTTGAAAGCAATACCGTCCAAATATCAAGTAATTAAGTTCCCAACGCCTTGGGGGGTACAAAAAATTTGTGGAGATCAAAACATTTCCAGAGAATGCTACAAAATGTGCCTAAAGCCCACTAACCAGCACAACACAAAGGAGACACCAGTAGCAGCTGTAACAGGTCCTGAAAACTTAGCTGAGATCGACCTAGCTTCTTGAGATAAGAAAGTTTTGGTAGGGGAAGACCTCTCATCTACAATAGAAGCTAACCTGGTAGAGTTTCTAACTTCACGTTTGGACGCGTTTGCATGGGAACATGAGGACATCACTAGCATAAGTTCAGAAGTAATCACATATAAGTTAAACGTGAATCCAAACTACACCCCTGTCCAACAAAAAAGAAGGAAGTTTGGTGCAGAAAGGAATAAAATCATCAATGATGAAAGAAACCGGCTCTTAAAAGTGGGGATGATCAAAGAAGTAAATTATCCAGAATGGTTGTCAAATGTCATCATAGTCCAAAAGAAAAATGAAAAGTGGAGAGTTTGTGTAGATTACACTGACTTAAACAAAGCATGTCCCAAAGATTCGTACCCGTTTCCACATATTGATACAATGGTAGACTCGACTGCTGGACATGAACTGCTGACTTTTTTGGACACCTCAAGTGGTTTCAATCAAATTCAGATGGAACCCACGGACGCTGAAAAGACAGCCTTCATAACAGACAGGGGGATATACTGTTATCTGGCCATGCCATTCGGGTTACGCAATGCAGGGGCCACATTTCAAAGACTCGTCAATACAATGTTCAAACAACAAATAGGCAGAACAATAGAAGTGTACATTGATGACATGGTGGTGAAATCAGAGAACGCAGAAAATCATGTAAGAGATCTACAATAAGTGTTCGACATACTGAGATCATTCAACATGAAGCTAAATCCCACTAAGTGCAACTTTGCAGTGTCATCAGGAAAGTTCTTGGGTCATATGGTGACAAGAAGGGGTATAGAAGCTAGTCTAGAACAAATCAAAGCCATCTTCGAATTGAAGAGCCCAACTAGTGTCAAAGACGTCCAGAAGCTGATAGGTCGTGTCGCTGCCTTGAACAAGTTTATCTCTCGTTCTTCTGACATGTGCAGACTGTTCTATGATGTATTGAGGAAAAATAAAGGGTTTGAGTGGACTGAGAAACATGAGAATGCACTTAACGAGCTGAAGAACTACTTAACAAGCCCGCCACTTCTATACAAGCCAAAACAAGGAGAAGACCTATACGTGTACTTGTCCGTCACCAATCAAACCGTCAGTGATGTATTAGTACGAGAATATGAGGGTGTTCAATCACCTATCTATTATGTAAGTAAAAGCTTAATAGATGCAGAAGCAAGATATACATCTCTAAAAAAAACTGGTACTCGCGCTGACAATGACTTCTACAAAGTTGAGACACTATTTTAAGTCTCACAAAATACATGTCATGACTAACTTCTCGATGAGAGTCGTGTTAAGTAAGCCTGACCTAACAGGACGTATGGAAAAGTGGGCAATTCGTTTGAGCACATACGATATCACTTATGAATCTAGAACGGCCATAAAATCACAAGCTCTAGCTGATTTTGTGGCTGATTTCAGTCCAATCCAAATGACGACGGCCGAAGAAGAAGTTCGACAACTAATATCCAAAGCTGACATCCAGCCATGGACTCTCTACATGGATGGAGCATCGAACGTAAATGGAATAGGTTTGGGGCTTGTACTCAAATTGCCACAGGGGGATATGGTATCATACTCAATATGTTGTGATTTTAAAGCCACTAACAATGAGGCAGAATATGAGGCATTGATATTGGGCTTGATGACAGCAACGGATATGAAAATAAAAAACTTAGCGCAAATTATGATTCGCTGCTGATTGTCAATCACATCAACGGCTCCTACGAGGCAAAAGACCCCAAGATGGTACTATATCTTAACAATACCAAAGAACTGACATGTTCCTTTGACACTTTCAACATACAACAAGTACCGAGGGAAAACAACGTATAAGCAGACGCGCTGGCAGGGCTGGGAGCCGTATTCAAAGATGTCAACATTACTAATGTACCTGTCATTCACATTCTAAAACCGGCCAGTGAAAGAATGAAGGAGCAGATTAAAATACTTGCCTTAAATACTCAAGAGACAGGAAGTAGTGCAAACAATGAAGTCAACGACAATGTAGGTGGCTGGACACAAGCATACAAAAAATACTTGCAGCACAGTAAAGAGCCCAGCAACAGCAAGAAGCTAGAACGCTGAAAATGAAAGCATCACGTTTCACCGTGATAGATAATGTCCTGTTCAAGAAGTCCTCCTCAGGCATGCTCCAAAGATGTTTAGAGAGACATGAGTCTGATATGGTGTTGAAAGACGTTCATGAAGGAGAATACGGAAACCACACTAATGGATGTAACTAATCATTAAAGATATTACGTATGGGATATTATTGGCCAACTGTGAGACAAGATATCCTTGAATACACCAGAAAATGTGATGCCTGCCAGAGACATGCTCCTATAATCCATCAGCTGTTAGATGCCTACATCCGTCGATTCCATCTTGGCCTTTTATGAGATGAGGGATGGACATCGTGGGAAAGATGCCACCTGCACCTGGTCAAAAAGTATTCATGTTAGCCATGACGGATTATTTTTCCAAATGGATTGAAGAGGAGGCGTTTAAACAAATCACGTCCAAGGAAGTAATTTCGTTCATACAGAGAAACATCCTGTGCAAATTTGGAGTACCCTCTGAGATAATTTGTGACAATGGCTCACAATTTATAAGTGATAAGACTGAAACATTCTGCAAGAAATGGAATATCAGTCTAATCAAGTCGACGCCAAGATATCCTCAAGCTAATGGTCAGGCAGAATCCAGCAACAAAATCATCATCAACAATCTCAAAAAGAGGCTGTTGTCATCCAAAGGAAAATGGGCAGAAGAATTACCCTGGGTATTATGGGCAGACAGGACTACACCTAAGAAGTCGATCGGCCAAACTCCATACAGTCTAGTTTACGGGATAGAAGCTGTGCTGCCCACTGAAATTTTGCTACCTACTGCTAGATATGGGTTACTGACACAGCAAATGAGCAAGAATTAGCTTACGACTTGGATACTGTTGATGAACTGTGAGAATCGGCAAAAATAAGGATGACGTCATACCAACAGAGGGTGGGGAACAGCTATAGCAAACACGTTCATGTTAGGACATTTCGAGTTGGTGATCTTGTCCTAAGGAAAGTATTTCAGAACACTATGGACGTAACAGCTGGAAAGTTTGCAGACATGTGGGAGAGACCCTATCTCATAGATGCAGTAGTTGGACGCGGAGCTTACCAATTATCCACCTTAGACGGTACACAAGTTTCTCGTAGTTGGAATGCCCTGCACCTGAAGTATTATCACATGTAATATCATTTCCCTCATTTTCTTTGCGTAGCTCACTAGTTATTCAAATAAGTCGCTAGGACATAGCTTTGATGATAGTTAAACTGGCTTGATTGGTTTACATTTTTACGTTCCTGCTTTGTGTTTCTTTGTTTCATTTCAATAAAAACATGTGATGTTCCTCTCCGTTTGTTACGTGTTTTCATGATTTACTTGTACATATGAATGATTGCTGCTGTGAACGTTTAGCCTTAATTTTACATGCTAATAATAGACTTTTACGTATGATGTCGAGACGCTAAATAAATTAATTGTAACAATGTGTTAACTCAATGGCTCTTTTGACTAATAATACATGGAAACAATACATTGGCGTCATATTATGATGACAAGGGGGCTAATCACCCTCCTACGAAGAACAAAAAAACACGAAACATTTAACTACGAACATGAACGATAAGTTAATTTCAAGAGTGAAAAGACTTTTAATCACTTTACGAGTGCATGCACCGACAAAAGAAACCACGTTCGAATTTATAGTACTACGTATACGTGAACCCGTGTGCAACCAAAATACTCTCCCTAGGAAAATTTGTACCAGTTAAAATACATACTTACGGCTACGTGAATAACATATAAAGTCTTTTGAATAGGTAAACATTTTAACGTGTGAACAAAAGAACGACATTTGAATAACAATCATAAAAAAAACCACCAACACAGATCAAGTTAACGTGCGACTTCTGACAAAAAAGAAATGATGAAAACATGCAAAGAAATAAACACAACGAAATATGATGACAAAAGTTTGGTACATTAAATAGAAGTCACACCCCCCTGCTATAATGCGAAACAGGAGTGTGACAAAGGTAGCAAGAGAACAATGTTTGAAACAACTTAATGTCATTAGAAATAACAGAAAATAGTGATATAATCATCACAAATTGGCATAGAACAGCCGCTTCATTCTTCATTATGGGCACCTTCCTCGGGGGATTTCATGGCAGTGTCACCATCACCGGGAGGTTCAAAAGAGAAGGCGTCATCCGGGTATGAATTATTATAAATGCACACAATCTCTGCGACATCCCAAGTTGACCACTCTCCTCGATGATACTCCAACATCATCTCAACACGAGTCCTCATGATCTGTTGAGTAGCAACTCTATGAGCTTCATCACGCATCCCCTGCACCAACAACTGAACCTTCAAAGCAAATTCATCAAATTCTTTTTGAACCTTCTTTGCAGCCTCCATATTATCTTTGGCCAGTGTCTCAGCAGTCTGGATCCTTTTAATACAACCACCATGTTCAATCTCAAGCTTCTTGAAAATTTTCAATTGGTGTTCATACACCTCACGAGCAACCATTGCACTTTGGAGAGCCTACATTATATACGCAAGGAAAAAAGTAAATACAAGAATTAATAAATTAGAAGCAAATAAAATTAAACAGGCAACGTACGTGAAATGTGTAGCCAGATGTGTCGTCAAGGATATCCTCAATACTCTTAGCTGAATGACCCTCCATTGATTGGGGGAGTAGCAGATCTCCTAGCAGATGGGCAAAAGAGGAGGGTTTGGCGTCTACGGAATAGCCATGGACAACAAGAGGCATAACAAAGTCAGAACTAATAGTAGTAGTAGAAGGATTAACTTTAACCTTTTTAGGAATGGGGCTTGTGATGGGAGATAACAACAAAGGAGCTTTGGATGACTCCGTTTCAGTTGACTTTTCATCACGAGCATGTTTAGCGAATAAGTCTTTGCTAGACACTATCAAAGGTTTGATTATGGGAGGCTTAAATTCTACAATTAGAAAGAAGGGTTCAATCCAAGTCAGGATCAACATGGATAAACAAAAGGCCATTAAGAGATACGTCAAAGAATGGGTGAGATGACGTATACCTTTGGCATATGCACGTCCTGAACTCATCTCAATATCTTTGTCAGTCTTGGGGCTGTCCTGTGTTTCGGAAGAAAGGCTGTGAATGGAAAAAGATGATTTAACAGTGGGGATGTTAATGTGCTTGCTCCTGGTCCTACTGGCAGCGCCCTTGAGGTTGGTCTTATCAGAAAGTCCGCTATCATGCTTCACGATTGCTTTATTCAGTCTATTGGTAAAGTCTTCTACATCTACCATACTAGCATTGCGAATGGGACGATTGAGGCAATTAGGCCACAATCTATCTGCAATTGGCAATGCTAATATCTTATCGACAATATCTTTAGCAGCAGTATTATTGTCATCAAATTTAAAGGTGGGATCTACAATGCATGATTCAATCAGATGTTATTAACAGGAACAACAAGATGTGCAAACTCAAATGTAAAGAGGCAATTGACTGCATGAATTATCAATTACTATAAAATAGGGTATGATTAAGGATTATCAAACACTTAGGCAACACAAATCACATGACAGCAATGAGGAAGATGCTGATATTCTTTCTAGAGGCGAAAGGACAGAGGGAAAAGCAACAACAAGAATGATAAAAAATAATAATAATAAACAACTACTGAATAAATTGATTTTAACGAACAAAGAGCAAATAATAATCACAAAATCATGAGTTTGAAGATTACTTTCATTGTTCCACCGATCCAAGAGAAAATCAGCTTCTTCACCCCAGGACCTCTTATCTACAAAAAAGAATTCGGTTTTCCATTTCCTGTCGTTAACAGTCTCGTTGTTCAATATTAACCGCTCGTCTTTCCTTTTTGTTTACAAAGCCGAACCTGCAACCACTAAACTTCTTCAGACTGTAAGAACACTTGACAACCTCAACGTCAATATTAAGTTTGTGTTTCGCTTCAATAGTGTCAAGACACGCCAAGGTTCTCTAGGCAAAAGGCATTAACTGTCCAGGGGATACTTTCAAGGTCTTCAGCACTTCAACTATCAGTTTGGAAAAGGGGAAAGTCAGTCCAATGTCGAAGGGATAGTAAAAGAAACATACCCAATCTGTTCTATATGAGTCAGCATGAACAGTAGAATCAGGCACAACAGTGATCACGTCGGAATTAAAGAGCATTTTGGCTTCTTCGATTTTTTCAGCCTTCATGGCGATATGGTTGCTGTCACGAGAGTCAAGTAGGTTAATGGCGATCCATTCAGATTTTTCAGCGGATACATCCAGATGATCGGTGTTGCGAGAAATGGATGTCTTGGTGTTTTTCTTAGCCATTGAAAGGGTAAAAATGGAGAGACAAATTTTGTATCAAGAAAACGAGATTAAGGCTCTAGGAGATGAAGTAACGAAGATATAAGGAGTAACGTATATGAAGGGTTTTGGTGAATTGAGATAAGCATTGGGAAGGGTTTTTTGATAGGTGTGCAACTAATGGATATATGTGAAAGTGGTCTTGATACAATTCACGAGAGTATAGGAGAAGTAAAACACGTAACGTTAGATATTGTTGACTAAAGATAAGATTTTATAGATTTCTTACTGAAAGGTTTTATCAATTAATATATTTTATTATATTGATAAAACCTGGGGCAATTGTTATTACAAGAAAATTGGCTTTGACACGACGTGAAGGCTGTTGACATGTCGACTTGCAGGATGGACGGGAAACTAGCTAACGTGAAGGAATCAACATGCGGTTGCAGGAAAGAGTCAATAACGGCCCTAAATTATACAAATAAGGGTTGAGCCACGATGCAATACAGTTGCTAACAGGTAGCAAGCAAAGAGGAGGAGATAAGAAGATAAGGAAGAGAAGGAATTCAAATGAGCCGAGAGACATGGAGTAATGGAACGGATAAAAAAAGAAGGCAATTGAGTCCTATTAGTAGGGTTGAAGAGTTGAAGATATACAGGTAATAAGTCTCTATCATGAATACTTGTATACTCTCAAGAACAATTACATAGTAAAAATTATTTTGGCTGGGATCACAAACCCACCCGCGGTTTTTATCCTTATTTAGATTTTCCGCATCAACAAATCTTTGCCTTGCTCTTTTTACAGTTCATTTATTTATCGTATCGAATTCACTTGATCATATACAATTCTTAGCATTTAACTCATTGAAATCTGGTAAAAACACCTACTGCCATAAATTGATGATTACAAGAAACATATTTTGACTTCAACAATATGTTTCACTTATTCTATTCTAGGTTAAGTTTCCTATTATAAAGTTAGTTGTCAGGAAATCACCAATATTCCCAACAAGCTCTTAGTTCACCAGTATATTTATTTCTTTGTACGATGTTGAGGATCAAATCTTGTCAAGCCGGTAGGGTTATATAGATATTTCACTCAACCGCTTAATCTTGTCAAGCGAGTAGGGTTGTACAAATATTTCATTCAACCACTTAATCTTGTTAAGCTTATATAAATCTATACTAAACTATAATAACCGAACAAGAGGATAATCTGTAGTTTGGTTAACCCCTCCTTTTAGTTATCATTTTCAATCATAACCATTAGTTCTTCGATTACTCCTGTCAATCACAATTTTCAGATCTTCTTAATCAAATACTAAGAACTGTTAGATATAATATTAAAAGAATATATTATCCAAGTTCTCAGGTTCGAATCCCATTAACAACATATTATATTAAATATTTCCATTTTTACTTTTAGAGACAGAAACAAAGAGACATGATTCAAAATCTCATAAATCATATATTATTTTATACTATTAGATTTTAATTGGAAATCATATACATTCACAATAAGATTAAATTATATAATCTAATTTCTAATATTTAATTACTTAAATTATAATTTCATTAAAAATTATATATGATTAAATAAAAAATATGAAAATTATTGAAGACCCGTACCTTGCACGAGTTCTAAGCTGCTACTTATAAATCAATACATTATATATTTCACATATGTATTAAACTGTACTAAGTAAAATGAGATATAATTTGAATTTCGTTTACACCTTTTTTTTCAGGTTATCACTTTTGATCACAGCCATTAAAATTTTCAAATCAAATTTATTAGAATCATCCAATTGATAACAAAATTATTCTAAACAATGATCTTATGCTCAAATTTTGGCAACAAATAATTATTTTTTATGATAATTTAAATTTATTATTTATATTAAAATGGACTGCATTACTATTTATTATATATATACTAAAATTTTATTAAATTACAATTGTTATAATATAAAAAATTTTAATAATAATAAATTTTTGAAATTTTTATAATTTTTATAATTTAATACTAATTATTATAATTTTAAAATGTTAAAAAATTTTAATATTAAATTTATTGACTACACTATTTTTTATTAAAATTTTAATATTAATATTAAAATTAATTTCAAAATATTTAATATACTCCAAAATAGTATTTTTTTGACAAACAAAAATTTATTAAATTGCTAAATTAGCCATTAAGACATCCTTGACACTCATAGGAACAAAATTCTTATCAAATACTCAATCTGGAAAAGAATACGACGCTCTAGCTAACTCATGAGTCAAGGACCGCTTAATTAAAAATAATGAAATTATGTTTAACTCATGCATCATACTATGACATTAATCTTCAATAAGCTGTCCAAATGGAGACACCATCGGGACTTTACTATGAATTGCTTGCACTACCACCAGACAATCAGACTCTAACTCAACTTGTTGCTACCCCTGTTGCTTGATCCGCCATCTCTGCTGATAACAACCCCTTCTGCTGATAACAACCCCTCTGTTCGAGCAGTCCTTGATAACTCTTAACTCCGATCTAGTCCTTTCATCGCCGCTTGTGGTGTAGCTGCTGGTGGGTATCTGCAAAAAATAACACCGGAGGGGGGTTTGGATCCCGCGGTGCCTCTGGCGTGAGAATGAGAGATGGCTCTTGGAATGTAAAGATTGGAATATGAGAGAGATCTAAAGTGGAGGGTGTGTGTATAAAATATGAGTGTACTGAAAAGAGAGTGACCAAACCCTAAACCTTTCCTTCTTGGGTTATTTATAGCCTAAGGATTAGGGTTTGGGGGAGTGTACCTTTGATCCTGACCATTTGTTACCAAATGAAAAGAAAGCCTAGCGCTCTTGGATGCTTTACCCGTGTCCAGGTGAGAATTGTGAGAAAATGTGCCCAGAATCTTCTGGTGTGTACCTTGATTGTGTTCATCATTGGTAATCATTAGCTGTCACTATCACCTGTGGGCCTTAGTGATCATGACTCGTACTCCACCTGCCAGGCGAGACCAGTAGCTGGTTGGGCCGCGGGACTGGACTGTTGCTGGACTATGCCATTACTGGACTGGGGCGTTGCTGGACTAGGCCAAATTAATAATATCCTATCATTTGCCCCCACTCCCCAATGCAGATTTTCTGGATGGGCGAGTAGAAGTATAGCCTTTACAATGTAGATAATTTTTTGCTACTTACTTGCCCCCAGTCCGGAGTGGCTATGTAATTTCCAGTTCGGACTAGGAGTTGCGTCTTGATTGAAGTTGGAGAAATTTTTTGTTGCTTCCTTGACCCCCAGGCCTGATTGGCTTTGTAATGGCCAGTCCGGACTATGAGTTGAATCCTGATTGAAGTTGGGGAAATTTTTTTGCTGCTTCCTTACCCCCCAGTCCGGAGTGGTTATGTAATGGCCAGTCCGCATTGGGAGTTGAATCCTGATTGAAGTTGGAGAAAATTTTTTTGCTGCTTCCTTGCCCCCAGTCCTGATTTGCTATGTAATGGCCAGTCCGGACTAGGGGTTGAATCCTGATTGAAGTTAGAGAAATTTTTTTACTGCTTCCTTGCCCCCCAGTCCTGATTGGCTATGTAATGGCTAGTCCGGACTAGGAGTTGAATCCTGATTGAAGTTGGAGAAAAATTTGATGCTTCCTTGCCCCCCAGTCCTGATTGGCTATGTAATGGCCAGTCTGGACTAGGAGTTGAATCTTGGTTGAAGTTGGAGAAAAAATTGCTGCTTTCTTGCCCCCCAGTCCTGATTAGCTATGTAATGGCCAGTCCGGACTAGAAGAAAAGTTTTTGCTTCGTTGCTCCACAGTCCTGATTGGGTATTGTACCGCCAGTCTGAACTATGGTATTTGAGTTTGAAACGTTTTCTGGTTTTCCCTCCAACAATTTCGAATTTGGACAGTTGCTCTCACCTCAAAAGACGTGCCACAACTATAATTTTAATTATCACAGTTGTGACTACACATATACCCATATATATGTATTATTTCTTAAAAATTTTCAACCAACCGCTGCTTGCCATGTGTACAGATGACCTCTTCTATAAAAGGCTTTCAGCCCCTTTTCATTCTTATTTTACCAAAACTAATTCTTCTTTATCAAAAACAAAACAATTTAACCACTGCTTCGAGTGCTTTACTGGAACGGGATCTTCGAGCCAAGCTTCATCTTTATCGTCCTCGTCTTCAAACTTGTAAGCTTTCTGTCATTCTTTTTACCTTTTATTCTTGCTTTCCTATGTACGAGTTTTTAGGTTGATTTCCTTTAGCTTTTTCGTGACTGTTCATGTGCCCTGTTGAATTTCGTTTCTTTTTTCATTTTTGATGGTTTGTATGTTGTTTTGGGGTGTTGTTTTATGAAGATCTTATGCCTTTGGTTTAGGTTTTGGCCTTGATTTGGGTTTGGAATGGTTTTTCGATTTGAATTTTTGGGCATGTTCTTGCGCTTGAAAGTTGTGTGTATTTGTGTGTGTATCGTTTTTTCTGTATGTTTTGCTGTTTTGATTTTGGTTTAAGGTGTTTCTAGGGTTTGTCTTTTGGTTTGAGTCCGGACCAGTAATTTGGGTCCGGGCTAGGCTAAAAATTATATGTGGTTAAGGTTTAAGGCTTTAGATATAGGAATTATGCTGACCCGGACTAGTAACTTAATTAGGCAAGGATTAATATATAATGCCTCTAGTCTAGACCACAGTAGTAGAAATTAAAATATAAAGCCCTCAGTCCGGACCATAGTGTTTATAATATGGACTTAACAAAAGTAAATACTAACCAGGACTGTTTCTTATAGGTATATGGTCTGGACTAAAGCGCGGGAAAATATAGCCTACTCTTGTTTCCCTAGTACTTCAGATAGCGATAGTTCTTCTAACAACGAGGTCCGGGTAGAGATGGGCAAAAAGGCTAGTACCTCTGAAGTTCTCTCCGAGCTCCGGATCAAGAAGGTTCCTAAAAAACAAGTCCCTTGTACTCCGGACGGTATGTGGACTGATGGGAAGTACCATTTTATAACCAAGGCAACAATTGTCATCAATATCTTCTACTATAGAGATTTAACTCGCGTATACAGCCAGCACTAGCTAGATGCCAACCCCGGACCGTACAATGAATCCGAATTCAACCATAGATTTTCCAACTCACATCTAAACAAAGACCCATACCCCTTGAAAGAGAATTTCCTGAGTCTGGACCCACAGGAGATGGATAAAACGGTCTGGCTGCTGTTCAGCTAGGCTCCGATATGGAGTGGAGGTGGCCTCATCCTGGTGAGAGGATATTCCATAACCCTAATGATGGCTTCGTTCCAGTTTGGTTGAAGCATCTTTGGTCTGGATGGAACCCTAGGTTGCACTAGTTTGTTAAACATCTCTGTAAGTATATTTATAAGATTTCTCCCAGGCAAATAACACCCAATGGGATGAAGTGGATCACTTGGTTTCTTGCGTGTTGCAACAAAATGAACTTTCAACCTACATTCATACTTTTTCATCAACTATTCTCCTTGGTTCGTTCCAGTGTAAAACCTTTTTTTGAACTAAGATTCATGTCCGCTAAATATGGCTTTGGTCCGTGTGACGCTAGACCTGTTATCCAGCAATCTTCGTTGAAGTACTAGAATGGAGAATTTATGTTGCTTAAAGGACTGGACCTCTTTTATATGACGTATATCGCCACCTCCGGAGCTGTTACTAATTTTAAGCCTCATGTTCTGGAGGGGAGAGCTCTCCGGCTGGTTTTTGATTTCTGTAATTGTTTGGGATCTTAGTTATCCCGTGATTCCTTCATGGATCATAAGAAACTCTATGATTATGGATGTAAGTATATGTCTCTGTATAGTTGCTCCGGGTTGATTATATTGTTTTTGACTTTGTTTGCCATTATGTCCCAGAGTGCTTATGCTTCTTCTCTAAAGAACCTTGGGGTTGCTTAGTGGACCAAGGGTGTGACAAACTCGGATGGTAGGTCTGGGTCTGGGGCCAATCACGAGGACGGGGCCGAGTCCGTGGCTCATGTTGTCCAGACTAGACTATTCCGGATCTGATTTTTTTTGAGGAAGTTATTGTCCAAGATCCTCCAGAGATCGGGGATAGACCTTGTGTTAAAAGATCAAGGACCGTGGGGAAGAAGCCTCCTCGTCCTCAGAATGTACCTCTGGATGATGATATGGAGGATGAGGGTGAAGATGGCGGTCCGGAGCTAGTAGGCATTCACTCCGTTAAGAAAGTCGCCATGATAATGTCTGAGATCCCTTCTAGGAAGAATGGGTTGAGATGGAAGGATTCGGACTCAACAGTGTAATGCAGAAATGCGTTGAACAGTGGGCCCATGTAAGTCTTGAAGTAACTAAGTTTTTCCTTAGTTTACTCTTTTTATTCTCCCTATTTTTTTTATCCGGGTTATTTGCAGCATGGCAAGTATATGTCCAGGGCCGTGCATATTGCCTTCCAGGATTTGAAAAAGTCTCAAGCTAAGGTCATGGAGAAGGTTACCCAGATTGCTGACTTGGAGTTGCAATTAAAGAACTTGCAGATATCAAAAGACTCTGAGGTGTCCGGACTCCAGGATCAGCTGAAAAAAGAGAAGGACCGAGCCGAGAAGGAGGCTGGGGAGCTTAGGTCTGAGCTTACAAATCTTAAGGAGCAGCTTTCGCAGCAAAGTGAAGAGGCCATTATTGCCAAATTCAGGTAGAGCACAGACTACGATCAAGCTATTACAAATGCTGGAGCTCTGAAAATTAAGCGATGCTGGATTATCGCCGAAAGGCATATCAAGACCAACTCGGAGGATAATTATAATACCTTTGTTGATGAATTCCTTGCTGCAAAGGACAACATTGAGAAAGGGCTTGGGGAACCGTAGCCCTACGATGGTCCTACCCCGGCTTTCCTCCCTAGACCTCCGACCCGTGATTCTGCATAGATTTCCTCACCTGGGCTTTGCCCTTGTAACTTCTATTTTTATGAACTTTTATAATTTATAATTGAAGCTGTAATGTAATGTACTGGACCAGGATTAAAGTGTTTTAATCTATTTTTTTTGCAAAAAGTTTGCTTGTCATTTTTGCCTTAAGAAAATATTCTTAAGTTTTTGTCTTTGTTTGTTGGCTTTAGTAATATTGTCTAGTCCGGACCTATGGAAGTAGTCCAGACTAGTGTTTCCTTAGAAAAAATATTTCTAAGTTAGCTTTTTGAAAATATGCTTGGTCCAGACCTATGGAAGTAGTCCCGACTAGTGTTGCCTTAGAAAAAATATTTCTAAGTTAGTTTTTTGAAAATATGCTTCTTCCGGACCTATGGAAGTAGTCCAGACTAGTGTTGCCTTAGAAAAAATATTTCTAAGTTAGCTTTTTGAAAATATGCTTGGTCCGGACCTATGGAAGTAGTCTAGACTAGTGTTGTCTTAGAAAAAAATAATTCTAAGTTAGTTTTTTGCCTTTGGAAAGTGCCTAGTCCGGAATTTGTACCAGTCCAGACTAATTATGCAATAGAAAAAATATTTCTAAGTTTCAGATGTTTGCTTTTTGGTTGCTGTTCCGGTTATAGTGTCCTGGGCTTTTTTCACAATTTTTACAAGATAAAGATATGGTAAACAAAAATTGAAATAAGATCAATGCCATTTATTACAAAATGCTGCATAACAAGAGATGATTGCTTTTCAAGGCTACAAACTTCATAAAAATACTAAATTGCTTTCTTTAACTTGGTTTCTTCCTCACTGATAGAATTTCCTTAGTCTGAGGCCCTGCCAAGTATTAGGGACCTCAGTTTTATCCAGATTCATAAGGTTGTAGGTTCCAGGTCGTATGACCTCTTTGACTTTGTAAGGACCTTCCCATTTTGGCATAAGCTTCCCTATATTAGTTGGGTTTGAAGATTCTATATCACGAAGGACCAGGTCGCCAACTTGAAAGTTCTTGACCTGGACTTCTTGCTGAAGTGGTCTCTTGTCTTCTTTTTGTATTTCTCCATTCTTTCAACAGCTTGGTCCCGGACCTCATCGATGAGTTCAATATTGGTCCGGAGTCCTTCTTTGTTTGCCACTTCATCAAAGTTGATTGCTATGTATGACGGGGATCCTTCTTCAATAGGTATCATTGCTTCCATTATATACGCCAATTTGAACAAGGTCTTGCTAGTGCTGGTCCTGGGACTTGTCCTATAAGT
Source organism: Anethum foeniculum (assembly GCA_003724115.2). NCBI lineage: Eukaryota > Viridiplantae > Streptophyta > Magnoliopsida > Apiales > Apiaceae > Anethum > Anethum foeniculum. Next base: position 7,251 of record PHNY01209965.1, on the reverse strand, counting down.
CCAAAGTACGTTTGGTAGTTCTTCTGGCCATTTGTTCTTGCTTTCTGCAGCCTCTTTTTAATGCCTCGTAGCAGGATTCAGTTGGTGACTTCAACTTGTCCATTTCCTTGAGGGTATGCCACTGAGGACTTCTTGTGCTTGATTCCTCTTTCTTTCAGATAGTTTTCAAAATCTGAACCAACAAACTGCGGCCCATTGTCGGAGATCAGGACCCTTGGCAACCCGAACCTCATTAAGATGTTGCCATGAATTTGATGCAGCCCTGCTGGTTTATTGTTCGTATGGCTTTCGCTTCAACCCACTTAGTCATATAATCTATGGAGACAAGCAAGTATCTCAAGTCTCTCTTGGCTCGAGAAAAAGGACCCATGATATCAATTCCCCAAACAGTAAAGCGGATGAGAGACATGACTGAAGATGGTAGGACCGGGCTCATCCTTGGGACATTACTGAACAGTTGGTAGTTCTTACTCTTCTTCACAAAGTCAATCGCATCTTGATGTATTGTAGGTCAAAAGTAAACTTGTCTGATTATTTTGTGAGCCAGGGCCTTTGCGGACATGTGATCTCCACAAATCCCTTCATGTACCTCTGCTAGGAAATATTCTACTTCAGCCGGGCCAACACAATTCAGGACCGGGGAAGAGTAGGTCCTGCGGAAAAGTAGTCCTTCTTGGATGAAGAACTTCGCTGCTTTGGCTTTCAATCTTTGTACTTTCCCCTTTGTCTTCTGGGAGTTCTCCTTTTTCCAGATAATTTATGAATGGAGTCATCCAATTCAGTTCGTTATCAATCTCTAAAATTTCATCATTCTCAATTGTTGGCCTTTGTAGTTCTTTAAAGTAGACTGAACTGTTCAGGTCTGCAGAGTTCTGGACTAGTTTTGACAGGACACCAGCTTCCATATTTTTTTCTCTGTTGATCTGCAAGACCTGATACTTATATATCAGGGCTAAGTAGCTTTGTACCAGGGCTTGATATTTGGCCAGGACCGGGTCTTTGGCTAGATATTCTCCATTTATTTGCTTGAACACAATCTCCGAGTCACGGTAGATGTCAAGGGTCTGGACCCCCAGGGTCCTGGCTAACTTCAATCCCGCAACCAACGCTTCATACTCGGCATGCTTGTTTGTTGAGGAAAAATCAAAGGATATAGCTATCCAGATTGTAAAACCATCGGGGCTTTTCAAGATGAGTCCCACTCCTGAACATTCAGTTGAAGAGGATCCATCAACATTCAAAGTCCATGCTCGTAGGTCGGGACTGGTGGTGCTCCCAGGGTCCAACTCCATAGGTGCTGGATCTGTCTCCGAAAAGTGGCATTCGACAACAAAGTCGGCGAGGGCCTAGGCCTTAATGGCAGTTCTTGGGACAAGGGTTAGGCTGAATTGGCTGAGTTCAACATCCCAATTCACTAGTCTTCCTGAGACATCTGGCTTGGGAATTATTGTAACACCCCCAGATTCGGGGTTAGGGATCCGGGTCATTACGGTCTTTAATTCCAATATCAATACTTAACTTGAATCATAAATAAATAACTGCATGTTGTGACCCCTCAATAATACACACACACCACAACCAGTTATAGGCCCAGAGATGAAATTGAAATAAGTATCCAGTCATGTAATCCACAAATTAAAGTTATTACAGACCCAAAAGATTAAACATAAGTTTATCCGCTCCTTGCCTTAATATTACACAAGTCATAATATAAATAAGTCTGATACCAAAAGCTGATAGTCTAGCCTAGGGGTAGCTTCTACCTTTGTAGCAATAGCTACTAAGATATCATCGAGTAGTCGAGGAACGCTTCCCACGAACGGTAGGGTATGCTTGAGTCTGGCCATCTTACTTAGCTGTTGTTGTGGGATAAATAAATTAAAACAAGGGTGAGCAATATATCCCACAAGAATATATATAACTGATTGATAAAGCAACATGCCTTTCATAATATCTTTAACACCTTTGTTATGCATAATATGAACAAGGTTTTAACAGAGTTTAAACGATAAAGTTACTAGGTACTTCAACATAAATCTTTTCATAATTTCTGAAAACCTCTATTTAT
>PHNY01209951.1:0-18386 GCA_003724115.2 Anethum foeniculum | reverse complement strand
AGACAGATATGATGAGGTCCAACATCTAGCATCCTTTGTGGGCCCTCACACCTTACTTTCTTCCTGGTCCACCAACCCACTCAGGCCCACCATTTTGATTTATCAGAATTCAGAACTCAGAAGAGCCAGGGAGAGCGTTCACAGAAATTAGAAAATTAAAAAAGGTGTTTGGGCCTAAAAGATTACTCTTTTGTCCTTTACAACCTTCACCTGGCATAAGAAATGGTAGTTTTAGGTCTAGTAGCTTCTTCAAGTATTTATTCGACAAAAATTAATTTAAAAATTCATATAATATATATATATATATATTATCTATTTTTCTGGGAAAATGTTCTTTTCTGAGTTGATTTTTAATTTCAAAATAAATTAAAGTGAAAATTAAAATTAGTGCTGATTTATGCTAAAAGTTAAAAATTAGCTCCGAAAATAACATTTTTCTTTTTTTGACGAGCTTAAATTGAGTCAATTGTATAAAATTAGATCGGTTTTTCTACCATGTGCCCATGGGCACATTATAAGCGCGAAAATTTATAAAATTGGGCTAATCTTATTGGTGGAGTTTTTTGTGAATGCAGGGGGGTCCACCACTATCTAAAGTAGGAACCAATCAAAATGGTTTAAAATTATGAATTTCCGCGCTTATTGTGTGCCCATGGGCACATGGTAGAAAATTCGAAATTAGATTATGAAGAAGAGTTTAGTAACGGCCTCGTTAAAGAGTCGTACTCTTGTTAAACATGTCTTTTGTATAATTACTAGTTTACTAAATTACGATTTGCAGCGGATTTACAAACGTACTTTTAAATAAATAAATAAAAATAATATTAAAATAATATTTTGAATTTGACTATATTAAAATGATAATATGATTTTAGCAAAATTTTTAAAACTTGAAACTTTGATTTGGAAAAAAATGTTTAAGAAAATATGAAAAGATAATAAGATGATAATTTAGATTAAGAAAAAAGTTTAGAAAAATATAAGTTAATAAAACACTTTATTCAATAATTTAAAATTTTAAAAATTTAGAAAAATAAATTAAGACAATATGATATGTGCCATCTCACCGACTATATTGATTGATATGAGCGTTAGTTTGCAGATCCTGACTAACAAATTCAAATCTCGATGAACGCTGTCAGAATTCCAATCCAAGATTATAAATTTCAAAGAGAAAAAGAAAAATCTTTACATGGAATTTGATCAAATTTGGCGAATAAATATTTGTGTTAAAGACTACTTCAAATGATGCAGAGCATTTTAGTACATGTAATTTTAGTTATATGCATGATAAATGTTTAATACATTTTCTCTAGACAAAATTCACCAAGTAAATCCACAAAGTTTTTATTTATAATATATTTACTATGCATATATTTCCCAAAATATTCTCTTTATTAAATTCATGGTTGCTTAAAACATGGTCAAACTCACTTGACAAGAATCAAACGCTTGAGAAACATTCTTAATTTTCAATTCTCTCACACACAAAAACACACACTCTTACAATTCTAAAGTTTGCACAGGTCTTCTTTGTCCATCTCTTACATTCAAACACCCTAACTGATCACTCTATAATATTGTAATAAAATTCACACTGTCATCTTCTTCCTCATATAAAACCTACATAATCTCTCTTCATTCATCTTTCATTACATACACATATTGTATCTATTTATCTTTGTGTATCCCTTGTATATATATACCTTTAAGACAAAGCATCAAACATGGCTGCCAACAAATTTGCAACTATGGTACATAGAAACACAAATAAACTCACACTTATTCTTGTTTATGTACTTCTTGAATGGACTTTAATAGCTCTTTTGCTTCTAAATTCTCTACTTTCTTATTTGATCATCAAATTTGCAAATTATTTTGGCCTTAAACCACCTTGTTTTTTGTGTTCAAGAATTGATCATTTCTTTGAACCAGAAAAAGGTGGCAACTTTAACAAGGATCTTGTATGTGAAGCTCATGCAACTAAGATTTCTAGACTTGGGTATTGTAAAAATCATCAAAAGTTGGCAACTTTTAGAGATATGTGTGAAGATTGTTCATTTTCAAGGCCAGATTTTTGTGGGGTTTCAAAGAATTTTAGTTTCTTGCCATGGGTTAAAGAGATTGGGATGATTGGTGATGATGGTGATGATAAGGTGTTTGATGATGGGGTTTTGAGTTTAAGGTGTTCTTGTTGTGATGTGAGCTTGGAGAAGCAAGTTTATTCTCCTTATGTTTTGATTAAGCCTAGTTGGGGTGATTTGGAGGGTGATCACAAAGAGAATTTTACTAAGAAGGAAGAATTTTCGGATCGAATCGGATCGGAGTTCTTGGTTGATCATTCGGAAGATGATCATGGGGTTGTAGGCAAGAATGAGGTGGAGATGAATAGTGATGGTAATGGAGGTTATAGTTTGATTGATGGAAAAGCAGATGAGGATTCAGATTCATCTATTTCGGTGTCGAAATTTGGGTTGGAGGAATTGAAAGGAAGAGATGATGATGATGAAGTAGAAATGCTTTTGGAGAAAGATAGGGAGTTTTTTACAGAAGATTTAAGTAAGGTGATGAAAGATCTAGTTTCTGATGAGATTGTGAGCAAAGAAGAGGCATCGTCGAAAATTCACCCTGAAGATTTGGAATTTTTTATCGACTTTAGTGGTCATCAGTTGGTTCCAATTGAATTGATAGATTTAACTACTGAGGAAATAGAATTGAACAAGGCTGAAGAAAATCGGAAAAGTAGTGATTTACAAGAAAATAATTGGAGTTCTGAATTTGCTATTGTGGATCAAGTTGAAGCAGTAGTAGAGGAAAACAAGTTTGGGGTTTTTGAGTCTATGGATATGGAAGAGACTGAGAATTCTCTGGTTTTTAATGCTAAAGAAACCTTTTTGGAATATGAAAATGCAGATAATTCCAGGGGGGTGGAAGATATTGACAATTTTCTGCCTTTTCATGCTAAAGAAAGTGTTCAGGAATATGAAAATGCTGATAAATCTGTGGAAATGGAGCATTTTCATGCTAATGAAAGTTATGCAGAACATGGCAATTTAGGTATTACTCCAGCACCAGGAAACACATTTGTGGATATCAATGATGTTCAAGGCATTGCAGCACTTGAGAGTCAAGAATCTGAATCCAATGTTCCTGCAGGTAATTCCTGTAAATTTTCGTGTTTGGTCAATATTCTAGTGCCATATTAAATTGTTATACATTTTTCAATGTAGATGTGTTTCAAGTGCAAGGGAAAGAAAGTGAACTTGAGGTGTCAATTGGTACAAAAACGACAGCACTAGATGCTGAAGAGGCAGAGTCATATATTCCGGAAGGTAATTCGATTATGAACTTATAATGTGCATATATTATTCAGTATGTTTATTGTCGTGTCATGTGTGAAGTTACATGGGGTGATAATTTTATATTTAAATGTCAATGTTGCAATATAAACAGTTTCAAAGAAGAAATCATATTAATATCTGATACAATTGGAGAATCTAAACTCCAAAACTAAATCTCCAGAAACACTAAGAAAGCCTGGGTAATAGACAGAAACCTCCAACAACTAGTTGTGATTACATATCCAACTCGAAAGACCTTAAACGATCACGTACTACATCCAAAATATAATTACTAGGTGAAATTTAAGGTTCGTGTCCATAAACACTGTCAGTTAAATATGAATATACAGGTTTAGAGGAGCAAATTTTAACAAATGAATCTTCACAATGCAAGTAAATTTCAAACCAATCAATGTTACCAATACTTAACATAAAAAAACATAATTACATAAAACACAATGTAAGTAAAATTTGTGAAGATTCATTTGTTAAAATTTGCTCCTCAAAACTTGTATATTCATATTTAACTGATAGTGTACACGAATCTTAAATTGCTGCAGCTAGTAATTGTATTTTGGATGTAGTACGTGATCGTTTAAGGTTTTTCGAGTTAGATATGTAATCACAACTAATTGTTGGAGGTTTCTGTCTATTACCAAGGGTTTCTTAGTGTTTCTGGAGATTTAGTTTTAGTTTTGGAGTTTAGATTCTCCAATTGTATCAGATATTAATATGATTTTGAAACTAAGGTGCAAGTTGTAGTCAGTGAAACTGAAATAGAAATCTCCACAGGGACAGAGATTCCAGATCTGTATCCAATAGATGAGACTCAAGCTCAAGATACCACTTCCTCACATAAAGATCCTTCCTCAAGTTCTACTAATTTTCATGAAGACGATAATGAACATGGCAAGCTTAAATACCTTTTGTAATCTTAGCACTTGCATTATAACTTTATGTTTGTGTTTTTCTGCTATTGTCATGGTTGGTAGACTTCTTTTAACCTATCTTTTTCCTGATTGTCGCAGGCATTGAGATAAAATTGCAACAAGAAGAAACACTTAGATTGGGGAATTTAGCAATTGAAATTAGCGAAAACATGACAAACAATCAACAATCTGCAAGCACAGAGTGTAATGGGATTGATGAAGAGAAGATTCCTGACACACCAACTTCATTGGACAGTTTCCATCATTTACACAAGAAACTTTTACTAGATCGAAAGGAATCTGGAACTGAAGAATCATTAGATGGAAGTGTCTTAAGTGAGTTTGAAAGTGGTGACGGTGTAATGACTGTTGAGCGTCTGACCTCAGCATTAAGAGCTGAAAGGAAGGCTTTACATGTAGTATATAGAGAACTGGAAGAGGAGAGAAGTGCTTCTGCTGTAGCTGCAAACCAGACTATGGCAATGATAAACAGACTTCAAGAAGAGAAGGCAGCTATGCAGATGGAGGCCTTGCAATATCAAAGAATGATGGAGGAGCAATCAGAATATGATCAAGAAGCGCTGCAACTCTTGAATGAGCTAATCTTAAAGAGGGAAAGAGAAAAACAAGAGCTAGAGAAAGAATTGGATATGTACCGAAAGAAGGTGACGGATTATGAAGCCAAAGAGAAGATGAGAATGTTGAGAAGAAGCAAGGATGGTAGTGCAAGAAGTGCATTTTCCTCTGCTTCTTTTAGCAATCGGGAGGACAGTGATGATATATCTACTGATTTTAATCAAGAAGTTGAGGAAGAAGATGGATTTTATAGTCATCAAGAAAGTGGAATCCACAATACACCTGTTGATGCAGTACTTCATTTAGGGGAGTCCTTCGGTGAATTTGAGGAAGAGAGGATGTCCATTTTGGAGCAGCTCAAGGTTTTAGAAGATAAACTTTTTACATTGAGCGAAGACGAGCATCATTATGAGCATGTAAGGCCAACTAAGCTTTTTTCGCAAGGCAATGGTAACCATTTGGATGAGAATTCTGATTTTAGTGGTGAAGAATGCAATGGATTCACGAATGGTTATCCAAAGGAAATGAATGGAAAACATCATAAAGAGGGAAGATTTGTGGGTGCAAAGGCTAAAAGACTTCTTCCTCTTTTTGATGCAACTACTGCAGAAAATGAAAATGGGGAGCTGAATGGTCATGAAAATGGGGAACTAAATGGTTATGAAAATGGGGAACTGAATGGTCATGAAAATGGATTTGAGTCTGTTGTCACAAGATTTGAATTGGAAGAAAGGAGGGTTGCCATTGAAGAAGAAGTGGATCAACTTTATGCTAGGATGCATGCTCTTGAAACAGACAAAGAGTTCCTAAAGCATTGCATAAGCTCTTTGAAGAAAGGCGATAAGGGTATAGATCTTCTTCAGGAAATTTTACAACATTTACGCGATTTGAGGAACATGGAGCTACGTGCAAAGGAATTCACTGATGGCACTCTACTAGTATAACATTCTGCTAGCTATCATGTTCAAGAAGGTGATTACATGGCAATAATATCATGATTAGTTTGCTTATTATACATTTTTATATTATATATTTTAATTTATCCTTGTGAATAATATCACTTGCAGATTTCATTCTCAATATTCATCAAGAGAAAAAAGTACGGCGGTCATACATATTAATGGAGATAAAAGTACACCTTGTTGCAGAAAATCGGATTGGAATTCTCCGATATATAAATGAAAGTTTCCTATTGTCATATCTAGGGTGGACATGAGAATAGGGTTGTGCCAAGCTTTTATGTTTTGGTTTCATGTTGTTTGTATTCTATGTACCCAAATTTTTGTGGGTTGTTTTATCCATCTTCCCCTTTTAAGGAAAAGGAGGATGATGAATGCATGTGTGTGTAGGCTAGTGACACTGCAGCTGCCACTCTGTCATTTTGTATGTCTTGAGAGAAAAATCCTGGTTTGCAAAGCTGGAGAAATACAACAAAGATTCCTCCAGTGCCAGGTAACATAGTAGTGCTAGATTTTTTATTTTATTTCGATCAAATATTTTAATGGACAGTTAGGATTAGAAATCATTTTAAATTTATTTGAATCTTTTGGAGGGAGGAAAAGAGAGGAGTAAGTCACTTCCTCTTTGTCTAATCTTTGTGCATCATTTAGTCACACCAAGTTTAGTTGTTTATTATTTGATGTATCATTAAAGTTGGTTTAGTTGTATGCTATATATATACATGCATCTATTTGTAATTATGAATATAAAGAGAGTGTTTGCTTATAATGGGCTGTAAAGTCATCATATTCCATTCTTTTTCTTTGTTTTCTGTTTACATGTGTACAAAAAAATGAAATAAAATGGAAAATGTATGTGTAAACATACAGACTGCTTTGTAGGTGGATTTTGCTTTAAGAATAAACAGATATATTAGTAGGTGCGGGGCTGCGGGCAGACAGAAGTTATTAAAGCTTAAGATTATTCAATTTATGTGGTTTTACAGCTAAGAGATTTGGTTAAGATGATGATTAGAGTTGGTCCTTAATAATTATTATTATATGCACTGGGCCGAAAGGCAGATCAACTTAGAAAATGTTTATGTTTGGCTGTGATTATAACTTGTTTATGTAACTTATGGTCTTTAGTCTAGTTTAGAATTTTGGTTTTCTGTTTTTTTTTGGGGAAATTCTTAATGGTGCCCTTTTACTTTTGACTTTTACAATGGTGCCTTTTTTATTTTTGGCTTACCAGTAGTACCCTTGTACTTTAAATTTTACATATATCATGTCATTCTGTTAAACAAACGTTAAAATGAAATTAAATAACTTCATTAACCATTAAAACTTCATTTTTTTTTTGCATTTTCAACACCCATAACAATCTATTACAATTAAAAACATTATCATCAAAATTTTTGATCAAAATATAGCTCAAAACTTCAGAAAATATTTAAAGAATTTTCTTCAAAATACCCTTGCACTATTAACTTTTCCAACAAATGCCATTGTTGTTTTGACTTTTACCTGTGGTACCTTTATATTTTAACGTTTAACTAACGTTTGGGTAACGGAATGGTATAATCTGTAGAAACTTAAATTACAAGGGTACCACTCGTAAGTCAGAAACACGAAATGGCACCACTTGAAAAAGCCAAGAATAAAAGGGTACCACGGAAAATTTCCCTTTTTTTTAACACAAATAGCTGAGAGTATCGGGTCAGTTTATATTTATAATATAAAACACCTTTTAAATGCAAGTACAAAATGGGAAATTAAAAAAAATTACATGAGTAATAAAAAAACTCTTAAATGCATACAACCATACAGGCTAGTGGAAAATCCGGCGGGGGATCTGTACAAGTACAAAATATAAAATTCATAAAAATTACACAAATACTCGTAAAATTTATAAAAATTACACAAATGCTCTCTTTGTCGTAGAGAATATCTGACACACATTTTTAGGTGCATATAAAATATATTTATGTGTCTTATTTTTAAAATTCTGTAAAATATTAAATTTTTATTATATAATAAAAATCTTTTAAATACATAAAACTACGTATCAATCATCCGAGACCTACGACGATAGAAATAATGACAATAAATTTACCGAAATGAATGGATAATAAAAGATCTAAAAATATAGGACCCCAGAAAACCATATTAGAAAATTGAAGATGAACAACAATAGTAAATCCTAAATGTATTAAACGATCTGGAAACAAATCAGCTAATTGTTCTTAGTATGTTATTTGTTTTCCAATCCGGTTGTATTACCAGTTTTCCAATCTGGTTGTATTACCAGCTGGGTTTTGCCCCGCTGTGTTATATTTTACTTAATGAAAATTACTTTTTTTTTAAAAATATATATATATATATTAAACTAATCTCATCCATGAAGTGGTGTACAACAACGAACATGGTAGTGGAACTTTAATTTTTCTTTTATAGGGGAAAGTGCAACTTTAAATTATATAAACGAAATTTAATCATAATTAAAATTGGGAAAGTAGAAGATTTAGAATTGAGTTGAAATTTTGTATATAAAAATTGCGCAAAAATTCTACAGAAAATTCATTAGAACATTATAAATTTTATTATAAAACATTTTGTAGTTCATGCTACATATATCCGCTAATTCGGCTAGAGCAAGTCCAACAACTTCCTTAAATTAATTTTTGGATAATCATTAAACTGCACAAACCCCCGTATCGCTCCACACCGTATCGTAAAATACAATTTTTATTTATCGTAGTGTAGTTGTGATTTGAATTTTTGATAACAGTACAAGTGCGATTTGCGGTTTCACATCTCAACATTGCGGTTCAAACCGCACCGCAATGTCATAAATATATATATATATATATATATATATATTATATTTCTTTATTTTATATAATTTTATGTTATAAAAGTATAGCTTAGATATTACATATTCAATATTACACATTACCGACATGTTTTTATTTTTAATCAAAGGAATATAAATTTTAGCGTCATATTAACTAAAATTTTCTTATATTATATCTATTTATTTATTTATTTTTAAATATATAAACCGCACCATACACATCACATTTTCGTGTTGTGAATGTGTGATTTTTGAGTTACGTGATACATGTACGGTTTGAAAATTTGATCAAATCGCATATGCGGGTTGATTTACAGTTTGAGAAAAAAATCGTACAGATCGCACCGCGCTTAGTTAGCTCTTAACTCAAAATATAAAAAATATGGCACAATTTTGCATTCCAACTATGTCTTATTAGTTTATTGAATCACTAAGACATCGTATGTCTTATTTCTAAGAAAGTCTTATTTCTAAGGAACTATTAGTTCTCCATTGGAGCAAGTCATCAAACTAGCCATGTTCTAAGTTTTTTTTTTCTTTTTTGACAAATAAAAATAATTTTTATTAAATAGAACATAATACAGTCGGGACAAATTCCTAACTGTCGATACAATCAGGTTAGGAAAAAAAAACATATTAAAAACGATTAGCTGATTAACACATAGAATTTAAAATTTCTTGAAGCTAAAAACAAAATCAAAGACATTCTAAACTATCCAAACTGTACCAGTATCTCTGAAAGAAGCAATATCACAATTGACCTTATCATACGAAAATCATTGTTAGCCCAGTGTTCAGAAACACCAATTGCATAAATTGAGATTGAAGGAGCAACATCCTAGCTATCTACATGCTGGATACCAGCTGTAGACATGTCGAAAATGTAAACCCCCAAAAGATGAACAATCTTTGATTGTGAAAGGTGAGTGCTTGCAATAATCACCACCATCCCATATTCGATCCCGGCTTTCCAGATCCCCAAAAACATCAATAAAATCATTCTCAGCAGACTCAATACTGAATAAACCCAAACATAACCAAACAAAAGCATAACAAAACACCTCAAAAGGAGAGACAAAACAAACACTCCAAAAGAAGAGACACACAAACACCCAAAAAATTGGGTTTTATTGAAGGAAAATAAATGAATAACGGAAAACAAAGGGGTTGGGGCTTTCCACCGGAAAAAATCCAGTGAAAACCCCTCGACTAACTTGAAAAAAGACAAAAACAAAATATGGGAGGCGACTGTTCAAACCCTAAAGAAAGAGAGTTTTAACAGAAAAAAATTGCCATGTTCGAAGTTAAAATTCAAGGATTTTGACACAAATTATGTTCAACGGTCTCTCAAATGGCTTCTCAAAAAGTTAAACACATCTTTCATCCTTTATGTTTAAGAAACACTAGGATATAAAGCCGCGCTACGCGCAACACGAAAATTGTTTTAGATTTTCTATATTTGATGATGTTGTCGAGTGAGATCAATTATTTGACAGTTTATATTGGAAATTTAACATTGTGTGTTATATATTACATAAACGTCAGCTTAACCGTGTTTTGTGTGGCAATACAAAAATTTTGTTATATATTATTTATGTAAGATACAACAATTTTTATTATACGAAAAAAATGTTCCAAAGATAATTGGTTTAAAATATTAACCTTATTTTTGTTTTAAGTTAAAAATTATGGTAATTAATATCAAATAAAATTTTGAGTAAATAATATTAATATAAAAGAAAATGAAATTGCTAAGTTTTAGTACGACTTTCTTTGTCTACACTCGTCTATTGTGAAAGTGTTTAGGGACCAACAAAGTTTTTTGAACTCTGCATTATTTTTATTTTCGACAATAAATTATGAATTTTAAATATAACTAAATAACATTCTTAAAAACCGACACCCCTCCCGTAATATACATGCTTAATAATAGTTTAAGAATTTATTTAATTAAAATATTAATTTTAAATATAGCTAAATAACATTATACATGTTCAGTATTAGTTTAAGAATTTATTTAATTAAAACATTAATTTGTTTAGGTACAATATAATGAAACGAAAAGTGTATAACTTTTTAATTGATTTAGCCGGTTGAGAAAAAGGGTCTGGTTATCCTTATTGCCATAGTATTTTTTCGTACACCTGTCTATTATGAATGTAAATTAATCTTGTTTTTCCATAATTATTTTTATTACTTAATTGAGTCCGAAAATGTGAAAATGATCGATTATCGATATTGATATCAAAACAGTAGAAACATATACATTTGTCACTTTTTCAGTAGGTGTGTACCTGAAATAATTAGAAATATATCTTGATAAGTTTTTAATTTAATTATTATGTTTTTATAATTTTTATTACATTAAAATTGAAGCTTATTTAATTTTTAAATATAATTCTTTATTATAAATATAGAAAAAGCAATAATTCGTAGTTATATAGATTAAATATTAATTACACATCATTATATTCATCCAAGAAGTACCGTTTAAAGCAATACTAAATAAAGAATATAAAAAAATGTTATAAAGAATGCAATAGTTATGAATCCATGTCATTTCATTTGTCAAAGATTTGGTGACATATTTTCTAAAAAATGGTTAACTAATACGCAAGTCAGCAAGAAACGTATATAAATATAAATTAGACTTTGTTAGGTCCTGGAGTCGATCCCTAGCGGTTTGCTATGTGGTGGAAGCGGTGTGCTATGTGATAATAGTTGCAAACATGCGGTTTGCTATGTGGTAGAAGCGGTTTGCTATATGATAGAAGTTGCAAGTATGCGCCACAAAAATAGGAAATATGCATAGTGTAGTATATGAATAATTTTAAGTTGTCATATAAAGTAAATTAAGTGATGTTGAAAAGAGTTAAAAAATTATACAACATGAATAATTTTAAATCGTCATATAAATAAAATTTTAATAAACTTTTATATAAATAAATAAAGTAAATTTAATATATATTTAATAGGTATAACTAATTACCAACTAAATGATATTAAATGGAAGGAAAAATATTTAACAAAAAAGTCAAATTTAATAGGTATAATTAATTACCACTAAATGATATTAAATGTAAAAAATATTAAATATAAAACAAAAAAATATTTTGAAAGCTGTAGAGGCCTCCCCGCTCCGAATTAACTTTAAGTAAAATTTAAACAAAAAATGATTTTATCATTTGTTTTAATATTTAATATTTATAAGGTACAATGAATGTCGATAAAAACCAGATGACACCCAAGACCAACTTATACAAATATACGCTTACCTGCTCATTGATAAGTACCATATCACAGTCTTGTCTATTGACATGGTCGGATAGTCTATTATTTCTCAAGTCCTTTATTTCATTTAGTCATTGTGTTATTTGATTATGGCTTCAACGAGTGGCATCATCAATGCACTGAACAACATTACGCTTGAAGATGAGGAGGATGGTGGCTTAGCATTGGAAGAAATAGTAGGTGGTGAAGAAACAGATGGCTTTCAAGATTTTGATGCAGATCTTTGTTTGGTTGGAAGATTCATGACGGAGGGGGTAGATTTTCCAGCAATGAGACAGACATTAGCAACACTATGGCGCCCAGGGAAAGGTGTATACATTATGGAAATTGATGTTAATCTCTACTTGTTTCAGTTCTATCATGAGATCGATATCAAAAGGGTATGCAGTGGGAGTCCTTGGTCTTATAACGGTAAAGCTTTAATCTTCGCTCGTATGAAGGAGAGAGATATACCTAGGGGAGTCAAATTGAATAAGTTGGAGCTTTAGGTTCAGATTCATGATTTACGTGTTGGATTCATGACTGAGAAGGTTGTTCAGGAGGTGGGGAACTATATAGGGGATTATATTGAATCATGTCAGCGTAATTTTAAAGGAGTATGGAGAGAATACTTGCGGGTTCGTGTAGCAGTGGATTTATCAAAGCCATTCTGAAAAGTTCTGTAGTCGACTCTTTGATACACCAGAAAGTGAAATTACCAGACCTTATGGTTCATGGATGAGAGCCCCGTTCAAATGACAAACAAATCTTATATGAGAAAGATGGCTGCGTGACGGAAATAGAGCTGGTGAACGAAATACGGCGGCGGCAAAAGTGTGAGTCTTTTCCTGCGCGAAATCAGGAGACTGATATACCTGGCGTAAATCTAGGAGATAATGTAACCAATTCCAGTAAAGATGGAGGGAAAAATAATTTTTCAAATGAAAAGGATAAATTGGTGGAACAGATTTCGTCAAACGCCAGCAAATCAGGGATTACTATAATTGAAAGTAAAAAGAGGAGGACGGGAGATGGGCCTGATAGTGTAAGTGCGAATACTGAGTTGAAAACGGGCCTGGGTAATGAGGACACAACAAATATGGATCATGATATAGTCCAACTCTCAAAGAATCTTAACGTTCCAAAAAACTTGCTAAAGGCGGACTCCAGACAAGGAGTTCGCCTATCACAATAAGTACGTTAAGTTGGAATTGCCATGGGCTTGGGACCCCATGGGCTTCACAATTTCTTAAAGAGACTGTAGTCCAAAAGAAACCCAGTGTTGTATTTTTAAGTGAAACTTTGTGCAATAAAGAAAAAGTTGAAAAAATAAAAAATATGTTAGGCTTTGAGGGAGCTATTGCAGTGGAGGCTCGTG
The DNA here is from genome assembly GCA_003724115.2 of Anethum foeniculum. NCBI lineage: Eukaryota > Viridiplantae > Streptophyta > Magnoliopsida > Apiales > Apiaceae > Anethum > Anethum foeniculum. The sequence continues at coordinate 5,097 of PHNY01209951.1, read as the reverse complement.
GTCATAGTGGGGGACTAGCTATGCTATGGAGAAATAAAGAGGAAGTTACGTTAAATAGTCTCAGCAACAACCATATAGATGCGACTGTGGAGATGCAAGGTGTTCACATGTTTAGGCTAACAGGTTTTTATGGGGAGCCGAATTGAGCAAAGAGATTTGAAACTTGGAATCTGCTAAGGAGACTAAGCATAGAGCCATTAACACCATGGTGCATTATTAACGATATGAATAATGTTTTGAGTCAATTAGATAAAAGAGGGGGTTATCCGTATCCTAATCATCTAATACAAGGCTTTCAAAGTGTCTTGGATGATTGTAATCTTCATGACTTGGCATTAGAGTGGTATCAGTTTATGTGAGAGAGAAGTTATGGCCCTGATGAACGAATAAAGATCAAACTGGATAGAGCTCTGATTAATGATAGTTTCATGGTTCACTTTGCAGAAGCTAAACTGACAAACCTGGAAATCTCCACCTCAGACCATAGTCCAATTTTCCATGAACCAGTGGTTGCAGCTAGTATTATCTCAGTTGCACGTTTTCGTTTTGAAAATGCGTGGCTAAGAGAGCCTATATATAAGAAAATTGTGGAGTATACATGACGAATGAACCAGGGGAAATCACTGCAGGATAAAATAGCTATATGCTTGGTTGCTCTGCAGAAATGGTGAAAGGAAATTACAGGATGTTTCAAAAACCGTATAAATCAGTGTAAAACGGTCATGAAAGCGGTGAAAGGTCGAACAGATTCTACCTCAAGAAAGATGTATCAGGAGGAATCAAAGAAATTGACAGAGATTTATAGCCAACAAGAGATCTTTTGGCATCAACGCTCCAAGCAATTGTGGTTGAGAGAGGGGGACCAGAATAGTAAGTTATTCCATTCGTCTACTAAAGCACGACGTAAAATAAATCATATTGCGTCTCTGGCTAACAATGCAGGTCAGTTAGTAGGCTGGGGTAATGGTCTCGAGGATGTTATAACTGAATATTTCTCTATTCTGTTTAAAGCCACTGACACTGAATGGAATGAGGTTGTCATGTCAGTTCCAACTCGAATTTTAGCTGCTCAGAACATTGATTTATTGGCTGAGATTGAAGCTAAAGAGATGAAGGATGCACTAATCCATATGCACCCGGATAAATCCCCGGGGCCGGATGGCATGAGCTCGGGGTTTTATCAGAAATATTGGAATACTGTGGGGGAGGATGTCGTGAGTATAGTCAAAAAATTCTTTGCAACAAGGACGTTTGATAAGCAGCTTACAGATACAAATATTGCTTTGGTTCCTAAAAAACAAAACCCTACTCAAATGACTGAATTACGTCCAATATCTCTATGCAACGTAGCATACAAGATTTTCTCGAAGGTGTTGGCAAATAGGCTCAAGAAGGTGAAAAATTATGTTATCTTAGAAACCCAGAGTGTTTTTATACCTGGGCGCTTGATTACGGATAACATATTGACGTCTTATGAGATAAGGCATTTTATGAGGAGAAGAACGAAAGGAGAAAAAGGGTGGATGGCACTTAAATTGGATATGAGCAAGGCTTATGATAGGAACCAGTGGGATTTTTTGCAAGCCATGTTAATGAAGTTGGGTTTTGATTCGAAGCTTGTAAATTTGTTTATGCAGTGTGTCACTTCGGTCAAATACAATATATGTCATGGGGGAAGGTGTTTGGTTCAATTCTTCCAGAGAGGGGTATCCGTCAAAGAGACCATCTCTCTTCATATTTATTCTTAATATGCATGGAAGGATTGTCACCACTAATTCAACATCGAGAACGACAGAAGTTGATTAGAGGTGTGCAGGTGGCAAGAGGAGCTCCTATTTTATCCCATATGTTCTTCGCTGATGACAGTTACATTTACTGTACAGCAACAGGTGATTCAGCATGTCAAGTATTAAGTGTTCTAAGTGCTTATGAAGTTGCTTCAGGGCAAAAGGTGAATAATGCTAAATCCTCTATATTCTTCAGTAGAAATGTTAGTCAAATAGTGAAAGAAGAAGTTTGTAATATTCTGCAGTTTAATGAGGCTGATGAGCGTACGCAGTATCTGGGGTTACCTAATGTGATTGGGAGAAATAAAACATCAGCCCTGGGTTATTTGAAAGATCGAATGCATCAAAGAGTGGAGAGTTGGGATAAAAGACACTTGTCGAAAGGAGGTAAAGAGATAATGCTCAAAACAGTGGCGCAAGCTTTGCCCAAATATGCTATGAGTATCTTTCTTTTACCTATCTAAATTTGCAAAGATATGGAAAGAGTTATGTGTCGGTATTGGTGGAGATCTTCTGACAGAAAAGAGAAGGGTATGTATTGGATGTGCTGGGCTAATATGTGTAAGAAGAAAAAGAAAGGAGGCTTGGGGTTTAGGGACTTGCACGACTTTAATCTAGCCCTTCTAGGTAGACAAGGCTGGAGGTTGGCTACTCAGTCAAATACCTTGGTTAGTAAGTTGTACAAAGCTAGATATTATCCTGAAGATACATTTTTGACAGTAAAATTAGGCCATAATCCAAGTTTTGTGTGGCGAAGCTTACTTGCAACTCAGGAACTGTTAAAATCTGGTATGGCTTGCCGAGTTGGTTCTGGGACTACAATATCTATTTTAAAGGATCCGTGGCTCCCATCAATAGAAAATCCTTATGTTCAAACCTCTCATGCTGCGTTGAATGGTAAAACAGTTGATTCTCTGATGAGCATGAACTCTGATCAGTGGGATGAGGATTTGGTTAATGATATATTCATAGAAAGGGATGCAAATCTGATCTTGTCAATTCCTGTGCAAAGAACTCAGGAGGATTCATGGTATTGGAGAGGTGAAAAGATGGGTTTTTATTCTGTAAAAAGTACGTATGCTAAACTCAGAGATCAAAAGGAAGCTTCGAATGCAAGAGACAGTCCAGGGTTTTAGCGTAAACTGTGGAACCTCAAAATACCATTGAAAGTCAAGCATTTCTTGTGGCGTGCAAATTCTGGTACTTTACCTACAAAAGATACACTTATTTCTAGACGTGTCAATATGTGTAGTTTATGTCCAGTCTGCAACATAAATTCAGAAACAACTGCACATGTGTTAGTGAATTGCGATTTTGCAAAGTTATGGTGGGAGAGAGCAGACCTTCGGAAACAGGTTTACACAGACTCGAATTTTCTGGAATGTTTTTCGGGGATGATTCAGGAGTACAACATGGAAGAGATGAATCTTATAAGTATGATATGCTGGTCCTTGTGGAAGAACAGAAATAATATAGTATGGAATCAGAAAAGTTTGGAGGCAACGGAAGTGGTGAACTCAGCTATTCTTGTCCTTAATCAATGGCAGAGTGCTCAAGATAGGTCGTTTGATTATTCTCTTGGTTTTATAACACCATCAGATGGCGCAGAGCACTGGCAGCTCCCTCAGATGAATATGGTTAAGGTTAACACTGATGCGGCCTTGTTCGAAGACTCTGGACATTTCAGCTTTTCTATTCTAGCTAGAGATCATGAAGGACGTATGGTTGAGGCTAAGGCTTGCTGTAAACAGGGTAGTATAGCTCCAGAACTTGCAGAGGCCATTGGCGTTAGAGAGGCCCTAAGCTGGATAAAATCAAGGAACTGGCCACAGGTGATTATAGAAACGGATTGCCTAGTGGTTGTTCAAGCAATCAGGGCTCCCATGCTAGTCTGTCTTATTTTGGCAGAGTTATATATGAATGTAAACAACATTTGTCAGACTTAAGAGGACGTCATGTGATCCTCAATTTTATTAAAAGCCCCGCGAACGCAGTGGCTCACTTCTTAGCGAGAATCACTAGTTCCCTAGCTGATCTTAGTTGGAACCGGGAAAATGTTAGCCCGGGGTTAATGAATGTAATGTTGAATGATTAGAAGCATTAATAAAATTATTCTTTCTCTGGCAAAAAAAAAAAGGTACCATATCAATGCTAATCGTTCATTGCCCTTTTTAGGATTAGTTGATTCCCATGTACGGCAAATTCTGATCTTCAAATCCCAGCTATCCGTATTGTCGCTCAAATCTTTTATATAAGAGTACTCCATTACAAGTAAAGAAAATGTATAATGTCAGAGAAATTATATTGACTGTAGAAGATACACTTAACAAAATGGAATGTTGGCTTAGCTATATATATATATATATACAAAAATCACCGACTGAATTTAATGATAATTAACGTCTAAATTAAATGAAAGTTAAATTATAATTATATCAATTTTTAACATTGCCTTTTCTTAGGCCTCAAGAATAGCATATGTTTGATTTCAAAACAGGTGCAAGTTTATACGAAATATTCCATTCATCTCTCCGTATTTATTAATTTTATTTTTATTAAAAGTATACACGTAAATACATTAGCTATCCCTGAAAAGGAGGTGCTTTCATTTTTATATTCGGCTTTAAAAGATTCTGATATTAAAAAAACGGAGGGGTGTATATAAAAATTACATTTTTATACTCTAAACGTGGGTTCACCTAGGGCTGCAAAAGGATATTTCATGGGTACCTGTCCTTTTTAAACAGTAAAGTTAAATTAATGCAGATTTTTAACTTTTAATGTAAGAAATAGTAAAAATATAAATAAACTAATTAATTTGATGCAGATTTAATTTTTAATGTAATAAATAGTAAAAATTTAAACAAACTGCAACATCAGTAAAAATTTAAAAAAACTGCAACATCTTATGAGAGGAGAGGAATTTAATGAATTTAATGATAATTAACGTCTAAATTCAATGAAAGTTAAATTATAATTATATCTATTTATAACCTTGTCTTTTCTTGGATCTCAAGAATAGCATATCTTTAGATATCCAATTTTAGCTCTTTTCAGACATGAATAATAAGAAAATTAAAAAATTAGTTTTCTTATCTTATAGACCGCCACGTCACCTGGCCAATCCTCTGGCATTATAGTATATATAGATATATAGACTAGTCATTTCTTATTTTGTTTTCACGATTAAAATATTCATTTCCCTCATAATTTATATATCTTTTTCATAACTTTTTGTTAGTGAAATTTGAAATTAATAATATATATATATATATATATATATATATATATATATATATATATATATAAT